>CAUYPK010005114.1:0-156887 GCA_963574355.1 Loris lydekkerianus | reverse complement strand
TTAAATGCTTTTCAATACTTATTGCTAAAGAAAAACTGTAAACTAGCAACAACAACTTTAAAACTTTAAATAAAGTGCAGAAAACCGCCCCCTAAAGCAGACGGCAGAAGACGACTGGAGACTACGTGCATTTGATTAGGTGCGCGCACACCGGATCAAATAACCTGTATGACCCGAGTATAAGCCTAGTTCGGGTTTTTCGGCACAAATTTTGTGCCAGAAAAAACTCGGCTTATACTCGAGTGTATACGGTAAATAACCACACACGGAATCCTTGGGTTGGCAGAGGCCAAAGGCCAAGAGATTGTTCTTTCCCCCCAAATAAGCCATATTTGCCTGACCTTTCTTGGAGCAAAGGTTAGAATCAATTCCAATAATTTCAAGTTCCACGGCTCAGAACAAATTCTAACCTCTATGGAAAGTGACCAGGTTCTCCTAAAATAGATGGAGCAACCTTGGCAAATGCTGCCTGGGCTGATGTGAGTCATAGCCATTTCCACATTTCCTGGAATGTGATTCTACTGGTTAAAAATTCCCAAGATGGAAAACAATCCTAGATATCATAGCTATGCATTTTGTTTTACCCAAGAGCTTCCTCTCCAGATAGTGATCCAACTCGCTTCCCCTCTCTCCCCTGAGCCAGCAGTGTTCAAAATCATTACAGAGCAAAGGAATGGTTTCTGGCATACAAGGAAAACCAAGGCCTGTAGGAAGGCTAAAGATTCTCTAGTTTTTGTAGGAACATCAAGCTTTCCCATTTGTTTTACAAAAGAATATTCAGCTTAACCAAACTTTAGCTTAAGAACCCATTTGTAACACTTCCTCCTTACTAAATTAAAAAAGAAAGAAAGCGGGGCTAATCTTGAATACATATTTTGCTTAGACAAAAGAAAACATGGACCTCCTCAGAAAGACTCTTCACATGAAAACTAATAGCTTTTTTCTTATACTTCCCACAATAAGCAAGCTAAGAAAACTTATTTCTCAGGCCTTGCTTTATTCTCTTTGTGCAGCAGAAGAGTTAATTTTTTTAAACTTTAGTTACTACTGTTTATAAAATTTAGTATATTTCATGTAAGAATATGTATTTAAATTACATGTTCAAATTATCAGGACATGTAATTTATAGTTTACTCTCCATAGCATTGATTTGTTTTCCTTATATCTATTCTATCTGGGGGTGTGTGTGTGGGGGGGTGATTGTTTTGTTTTATTTCAAAATGTTAAGGTCAAGGTCGTACAAATGTTTTTGTTACATTGATATCTTCTTGTAAAATGCTTAAGTCAGGGCTTTTAGTGTGCCCATCAGCAGAGTAGTGTTCTTTGTACCATAAGGGTAAGTTTTTACCTCCCCCCACCCCAACTCACCTTTTGGATTCCAATGAGTTTTCCAGCCCTTCGTGCCTATGAGTGTCCACCATTTAGCTCCCAATCCTTTTTTGTTGTTGTTGTTGTTGTTAAGATGGTATTTTTATTCCATGAGATCACAGTGTTAGAAGAAGTCAGACAGGTTAATAAACAGTGACGTGGTGCTAATTTTTTAACAAACATCTTTTTGAAAAACAAACGGCTGATCCTTTTGAGGGTCATAAATTCACAAGCATGATGGGTGGATTTTCACATTCACCTGTTAGATGTGCCTCCCTCAAACATGAGTTTGAGGGTACATTATACAGGCAATGTGGAAAAAAAAGGAAAACAACAATAACAACAATATAAAACTGATTGTTACTGTTTTCTCATATTCATGATGTAAATACTCCCACCAGAGCACAATATGCAGAGGGGAAGTGGCCCTGCAAACTGGACCCTGTGAGCTGGTGCATGCTGACTCCAACACAGCACTGCAACACTCCCACAGGGGGCCGAGAGCTCTGGGGGGACATGCGATGTGCTGTGGGAGCATAGGGGAGGGATGCTCCCAATCCAGTTTTACACTTTAGAAAAAGGGAGAGATGAGGGAAGAATTTGAGATTAATTCTAATGATGCGTAGTATCCTGAGCTACCTAACCAGATAAAGATGCTAGGTGTGAGTGCACATTACAAACTTTGCAGAAATTATTTCCTCTCCTTAGCATGGTGTTTTCTCTTTTGTTATCATTCATTCAAGGTTTACCATAAATCCAAATTCCATTTAACATTTTCACCATGCAAATGAACTGCTGTAATACCAGAGCACATCATTTTTGCCACAATTATAGCATTTATCAAAGTTTGCATTTTGCCACTGTCACTGTAGTTTTCATGATTTCACTCAAATACTCAATGTTTATTGTTTGATAAATCCCATTAATTATTCTAAGTGCTCTATAGAAAACACAAGGAATGGGGCATGGATATGCTGCTTATAAATTTTTCTGGTCAATACAAAAGATGGAACATGTCCTTAGGTGCCTTTAACATGGATATGAACATGCAAACTAACACAAGAAAGTCATGGTCAGAGTTACAAGGACTCAGAAATAGGAAAAGAGAGAATCAGAAGGTGATGAAGAGTACGTACGAGGTACTACATTGCCGGAAAGTCTGAGCTTTACTTTGTATTACACAAGGAGCAAAGCAAGCTTTTTAACAGGAAAGGGAAGCAGGCAGGTGCAGCCTTAAAGAAAATTAGTCTGACAGCAACAGTTATGTTAAATGAGACTGAGCATGGCTGAGATGTGGGAGAGCATTATCCTACATGAAACTTAATGAGAACCTAAGTTAGAGACATGTCAGTGGAATCAAAGAGGAAGAAATAGATTCAAAGTATATTTTAAGGGTAGAGTTAGCTGCACTTGGACAAATGAAGAGATTTTTGTAGGTAGGGCTGGGAGTCAGGTCTCTAGTTTTGGGAACTGAATGAGTGAAAGGTCTGAGGGAAAAGAATTGACAAAATAAGAAAAGAAACCTCATGTGGAAAAGATGGCAATTTCGGACAGAAAACAAAGAATGACAGTAAGACATGCATCTACATTTTAAGATAGTTGGATACCGGGTGGCGCCTGTGGCACAAAGGAGTAGGACACTGGCCCTATATGCCATAGGGTGATGGGTTCAAACCCAGCCCTGGCCAAAAAACTGGTAAATAAGATAGTTGCACTCTATCCAAAATGCAAGACAGTATTTAAAACCTTCATAGAGAGATGTGAATAGAATAAACTTCTAATTGAGTTGTGCAGAAAGAAAGGCAAAGGGGGTCAAAGGGATAGTTTTAGAAAGGAAACCTCAGTCACGCATGCTTAACCCCTGCACTAAGCTTCCCCAGTGCAACTCAGGGTCTTGACTATTGAGAGATGTTTATAATAAAATTATTCCCGATGTTTAATTATTTCAAGATCTGGGCCAAAGGTTTTTTATATATGTTGTTAAAATAAGGCAGGTGAAGAAGAGCCAAATCTGTGCTCTGGAAGTTTCTGCACCAATGTTTACTTCTTCCTTTGTTAACAAAAGTGGACCCATAATGTCTGGCGGATAATGTCACTAAGAGTGATGACAGAGAGACTGAGTATCCAAAGGACAATGGCAGACCACATGACCGTGAATACAAACAGGACTCTGGCTCACAGTCTCTGCAGCAGGTGTCTCCAGAACCCAAACCACAACCATCCTCTTCAACAACAGGCCCACAAAGATCAGGAGTGAGTCGACGACTGTCACCGTTTTTGTTATTGCCACTTTAAAACTTTTTCTGGCACACCTAAGATCCTCCCATGGCGCACCAGTGTACGGTGGTACATGGGTTGAAAATCAATGATCTAGAGAAAACATTCTGTCTAGTTTTCTACCAGTCAAAAAAAAAAAAAAACAGATTGGGCGGGAAGCAAGATGGCGGACTAGAGACAGCTTCTTTACAGCCGAGAGTGGTGATACCTGGGAGAAAAGATTCCAGTCACCTCTGGAAGGTGGGCTCTGCCAAGAAACATCCCTTTGGGGACACAGGAAGGCAGCAGGACACTTCAGGACCCGAAGACCAGGGCAAAACCACCAAAAAAGTGACAAATAAATGCATCTGGGCAGAGGTCAGTGGTGCAGCTGCAGCTGTGGCCAGGACAGTTTGCAGACAGAGAAGGGCTGTCCCACAGGGTTTTTTTTGGACCTGGGCACTTGGTTTAGTTATGCTGGGAGTGTTTGAGCAAGCGAGCAAGTGATTTTGAACAGCACCCAGGGGTGGGGACTAAGCCGCCCAGGTGGAGCAGAGCTCTCATTGTCTGGATACAGGCCAGGTGCAGCCCTAGTGGGAAGGCTGCCTTGCAGGCTTGGCCCTCAAGGCCTTAGTGCAAGGCCCGTGCTAGAGTACCAGATAAGTTGGGCAGCCACTACTGGGGAGATGCTTTCCCAGATGCTTTCCTGGGGAAATCAAGGGACACCATTTGGAAAGGTCAAGGTGTGTCTATTAAGTGGGCTGAGGAGAGCTTCAGGCTTCCAACCATGTGAAATTTGAGGGCAAAGAAGCAAGGAAGATGGGACACAATCTCCTCTGCAAAGCAGAGGCTTCCAGGCTCCATCTTATACAGTTGTATGAGCGTGGTGATTAGCATCTCTTACCCCAGAAGATCACCTGCTGCCCAGGCAATATACAGCAAGACAAACATACACATACACACATATATATATGTACTGGAATGCTGAGGCAAGAGGTTGCTGTGAGCTGTGATGCTATAGTACTCTACAGAAGGTGATGTAGTGAGACTGTCTCAAATAAATAAATAAATAAAATAAAATAAAGGAAAATGACTCTCAGATGCCTGTTTCTGAATTAGATATAAAAGGAAACTGGAGTCAGATACATTTCTGCCAAATAAATCTGACATAATGATTTTAGAATCCTATTGTATTTTTAGTACGTTAATTTCAAATATGTAATTGTCATGTTGATATTACAATTTTATTTATTAAACTAACCTTATGGTTTGATAGTTATCCAGCAAGGAACATATAAGTACACATTTTTACCATTTATTGCTCACTGGTTTTAAAGATTGTAAAAATCTCTTTTGAATGACGCTGTGTCACTTAGCACCCATTTTCAGTTATTGTGACTTCTTTTGCCAGTGTGTGTTAGAACCAAAACTGAATCCAAGCTGAAATTAATTTTACGTGAAAAGAAATCCATTTAAAAACTGTCAGCGTCACAGAAACCTTTGTGTAGTATCCATGTGAATAATGCAGGTGTGTCCAACGCGTCCTTTGCTTTTAGTAACCACACGTGCTATAGAATTGAGAGAAGTACAATTCGAACTCATTTGCAATTTGTTCCAAGTCTTCCTTTTTGTCACGCTGCTTTCTCCAGTAATTACACTAATAAAAACAATACTGAAATTCAACAGCTTTTCTTTTATTGACTGGATTTTTTTATCTTCCCCAAAGGCATGTTAGAATCAATTTCTGAAATATTCCTCTCTGACAGTATGTATTTTTTTTCAAATTACTAAATGAAAACCTAGATTGATTTCATTCAGTCTGGATTTTCATTTTATAATAAGACCAAATTCAAATATATGAATATTAATCCTCATCTTTCAGATTTCCACAATGTTCTGAGCCCCTTGAAATCCTTGTTCCCAAATCAATTATACAGAAAGGATATTAAAGACAACAAATAAACACATCAGCATTTTGTAAATAAGTCTTTGATGATAATGATGACGATGATGATGATATTAATAACCTTAAAACAATTTAAAGGGCTCTTACCATTACTCAAAGCCCATTCAGAATCCACTGTGGCTGACGCTCACAGGAGGGTGTTCTGAGGTGGATACCACTGCTATTGCCACCTGAAAAAGGAGGATACTGGGGTATGGGAAGGGGTTATTTCAGTAAGTCACCTGCAGTCAGACAGTTTTTGTAGTAGATTCAAAATTTCAACACAGGTAATACTAGAGTGAAGATTAATCTGTTGTGAAGAACATTTATCTGTATAATTTAATTTGAGCTTCATATCAATTAGGTGAAGTACTATAAAAATTTAGAAGGCTAGATGCAAGGTATTAAGAGGCTGGTACAGAACTAGAATATTGGTCATGTCTTCATAGACTATTTATTTCAGGCTTAAAAGAATTTATCCTGAGAGAATGGGATGACAAACATTGAAATTTGTACTCTTTTTTTTTTTTTTTTTTACCAATTGGTCTAATGACCTTTGAGTTTTCACCTTTCTCAGTTTCCTCATTTTTAAATAAAAACCCTGAAATGGATAATCTCTAAAGTTACATCCATGGTGCAAACACTTTTTATTTACATTAAAATTTCAAAGGCACCTTTTCCCATAGTTTCAAAAGCATTGGATACTTTTTGATTATGTCCCATTCAATGAAGAATTTTTTTTCTTTGAGGCATGGAGCTTGTATTAAAGAGCACCTATCATATATGAAACACAAAGCATATTTTACCTGGCATACTAAATTACCAAATGTGTGCTATGATGATTTCACATTCCAATATACACATCTCCAGACACAGAAACTGAATATTTCTTTTAATTGTAAACCATTTGTTTGATCACTCATCATCTGGGAGAATCATTGACTATAGTGAGATAATACTTAGTGGAACAATTTGGAAATACTAGTTGGCTACACTAAAATTGGAATAGTAGACTTAAAGCCATAATTGTTTCCAGTTTTGTAAAAAAGCTTTTTATGTACCATTTTTCATTCTATTTCTCACGGACCCATATTAAAAAATTCCATTGCCTCCCTTTTGGAAGATAAAGTTGCCCATGTGGGAGCAGCTCAAGTATAGATCAAGGCTTCACATAACACATTCTGGAGCCCTATCTGATTATCTGCACTGCAAAGATGCCCTCTGGGAAGTGAAGACCTATAAAAAGGTGGGGAAACTTAAGGTATAGGTATCTGGGCCATAGATACTGTAATAATCCATTTTTGTTGCAGTAAAGGAACACCTGTGACTGGATCATTTATAATGAAAAGAGGCTTACTTAGCTCATGATTCATATGGATTCCATATGAATCATGAGCTAAATAAGGAAGTACAAGAGCATAGTGTCATCTGGCTGGCTTCTGGTGAGGGCCACATGCTGTGTCAAAACATGGCAAAGAAGCAAAGAAGGCAGTCAGGTGGAAAGAGGTCACATGGCCAGAGAGGAAGCGAGAGAGGCTCAGAAGCTGAACTCAACTGTTAGAACAATCTTCTCTGCAGCAGTAACTAATCCCATGCCTGCAGAGGAAGAATGTGCTCACCCCTTCAGGAGGGCATGAGTCCATTCATGAGGGATCTTCCCCCATGACCCACACACCCTTATAGCCCCCCCACCAGGCTCCACCTCCCAATCTGGGAATCAAAGTTCAGCATCAGAGGAGACAAACTCAAATCATAGAAGATACCAATGCTGCTTTAACACAGGCCTTTGGAAATGCACTATTGCAAGCCTGGTGTTTTTTTATTTTGTCAAATAGCTTTATGGAGAGAGAAGTCACACACCATAAATTTCTAGAAATACAGTTGATTCATCTTGAACATGAATCCAGTGTTCTTGCTAAATTCTCATTAAATATAATTGTAGATTCTTGGATTTTGCATATATGCAATCCTTTCTGTGTTAATTTCCTCACTGGATAAAAGATTTAGACTTAAGACATGAAACTATAAAAATACTTGAAAAAAGAGCAGGGAAAACTCTTGAAAGAATCGGCCTGGGTGAATATTTTATGAGGAGGACTCCCCAGGCAATTGAAGCAGTATCAAAAATACACTACTGGGACCTGATCAATCTAAAAAGCTTCTGCACAGCCAAGAACATAGTGAGTAAAGCAAGCAGACAGCCCCCAGAATGAGAGAAAATATTTGCAGGTTATACCTCCAATAAAGGTCTAATAACCAGAATCCACAGAGAACTCAAGCATATTAGCAAGAAAAGAACAAGTGATCCCATCTCAGGGTGGGCAAGGGACTTGAAGAGAAACTTCTCTAAAGAAGACAGATGCACGATCTACAGACACATGAAAAGAAGCTCATCATTCTTAATCATCAGAGAAATGCAAATCAAAACTACTTTGAGATATCACCTAACCCAGTAAGAGTAGCCCACATAACAAAATCCCAAAACCAGAGACGCTGGCGTGGATGTGGAGGAAAGGGCACACTTCTACACTGCTGGTGGGAATGCACACTAATACATTCCTTCTGGAAGGATGTTTGGAGAATACTTAGAGACCTAAAAATAGACCTGCCATTCGATCCTATAATTCCTTTACTAGTTTTATACCCAGAAGACCAAAAATCACAATATAACAAAGACATCTGTCCCAGAATGTTTATTGCAGCCCAATTCATAATTGCTAAGTCATGGAAGAAGCCCAAGTGCCCATCAACCCACGAATGGGCTAGCAAATTGTGGTCATGTATACCATGGAATATTATGCAGCTTTAAAGAAAGATGGAGACTTTACCTCTTTCATGTTTACATGGATGGAGCTGGAACATATTCTTCTTAGTAAAGTATCTCAGGAATAGAAGAAAAAGTATCCAATATACTCAGCTCTACTATGAAGCTAAATTTTAGCTTTCACATGAAGACTATAACCCAACTATAGCACAAGACTATGAGGAAAGGGCCAAGGAAGGGGAAGGGAGGGGGGATGTTAGGGTGGAGGGAGGGTAATGGGTGGGGCCACACCTATGGTGCCTCTTAGAACGGGTACAGGCAAAACTTACTAAAGGCAGAATACAAATGTCTACATACAATAATTAAGAAAATGCCATGAAAGCTACATTGAACAGTTTGAGGAGAATATTTCAGACTGTATATGAAACCAGCACATTGTACCCCTTGATTGCACTAATGTACATAGCTATAATTTAACAATAAAAAAATTTCCTATTGTTGTTATAATAAATTACTATTAACCTCGTGGCTTCAAACAACAGATAATTCACTACCTTATAATTTTGGAGGTCAGAAATCTAAAATGGTTTTCCCTGCACTAAAACCAACATGTTGTAGAAAACCATCCCTGGGTGGAGGCTCCAGAGGCGAATTCACTTCCTGTCAGCTTCTAGGGGCCACTTTCCTTCCTCTATCTTTATAACCAGCAGCATAACATCTTCATCTCTTTCTTACTCTGAGTCTCCTGCCTCCCTTTTCCACTGATTATACTGAGCTCACCTCGACAATCCATAACAATCTCCCCATTTCCTGATCCTTAAATTAATCACATCTGAAAAGTCCCTTTGGCCACATAAGAAACATACTTACACGTTCCAGTGATGAGGATGTGAAAATCTTTCAGGACCATTATTCTACTCGTCATACTTCTATTTTTTTTTTTAACTTTTATTTCTTTTTCTTGCCTTATTCTACAGTCTAATATTCACAGGAGAACGTTGAATGAAAGTGGTGATAGTGGACATCCTTTCCACTCTCTTACTTTCCAAACGTCAGAGGAAAACCTGTAGGTGTCTTTCCAGTTAACTTTTATCAGATTAATGAAGTTTTATTTTTGTTTGTTTTTTTCTAACCATATGTGGATATTAGATTTTATTAAAAGCTTTTCTCTAGTTCTCATTTATTGTATTAATGTAGTGAATTACATCAAGTGATATTAAAGTGTTTAAAAAATCCGTTGCTTCACTTGTTAGCAATGTATTATCCTTTTTAGTTATCAGCTACCTCAGTTTGAAGATAATTATTTCACTTAGGAGTTCTGTGGTTATGTTTATGAGATAAATTCAATGTTTTTACTTTTCCATAAAGTCCTTTTTAGATTTTGATGTCAGCCTTGCAGTGGCCTCATGTGATGAGTTGTCAAAGTGTTCCTCCCTTTTTTCTGTTCTCTGGAAAGTCTATGTGAGACCAGAATAATTTTCCTCTCTAAGTATTTGAAAGATGATTTACTACTGAAGCTTTGATATCATCTTAGCTTGAGTTTCTTTGTGGAAAAGTTTCAAATTATGGATTCAATTTATATAACACATATAAGTCTCCCTAGGATTTTCTATTGATTTGAGAATTGGTATTTAAATTTAATTTTAAAATCAAATAAATCATAAAAGAAACAAAATTTACATTTCAATTAAAACAAATGAATTTGACACTGAATGATACCTCGTTGAGAAAGAGTTTATATTAGTCACCTGTTAGTTTGCAATACAATGCTTTCCTACAACTATATGTTGTGTCAGTTTCTGTGGTACCGAGATGTAGACGTGGCTTAAAGGCTTGGTCCTGACTTAGGGGCTCTCACAGATTTTAGGACTGTAGTCATCTAATGTCTTCTTGGTTTCATAAAGATCCACTTCCAGGCCCACTCTGTGGTTTTTGTCAAGATTCAGTTCTACAGGAGTTGTCTGTACAAGAGCCTCAGTTCCTTTTTGTTTGTTGAGTCCCTAGAGCCATTCTCAGTTCCTTGCCACGTTGTCTCTCTTTAGAGCAGTTACAACATGGCAGTATGTTTCATCAGAGTGATCAAACTAGAAGGGCAAGAAAGAGAAAGAATTTAAGCAAGACAGATGCTGTAGTCTTTTATAAATTCATCTTGGATGTGAAATGCCAACCCCTTTTCTAAACTCTATTGACTAAATACAAGCTTCTAGAAGTAGCCTACACTTAAGAAAAGGGAATTAAACAAGGATAAGAATAGTGGGAGCTGAAGATAATTCACACTTTTTGCCTAATTATTATATCAGTTACTACAAGAGGGCTATTAAAATCTCTCATTACAAAGCAGGATTCTAATATTTTTAGTTGGTGTATTTTGAAGTTTTGACTTGTAGATTCCTATTGGTTGTTCCTAATTACTTAACTCTTTTTATCATTATGACATGTCACTCTTTATCTTGGCACATTCTCTGTGTTTTGGAGTCTATTTTATCTGACATTAATATAGAAACTTCATCTTTCTTCTGCTTACTTTTCATGGTAGATCTTTTTCCATTTTTTGCTTTCTTTCTACCTATGCTAACCTCTAGTAGGATCTTCATTTTCATTTACTGTCAATATCTGCCTTTTAATTGGAGTATTTAGACCATTAACATTTAATATAATTATTGACATGGCAGGATTTAGATTTATCATTTTATTTTATTTTTCTATTTTTATTCCTCTGTTTCCCCTTTGCTTTCTTCTTTCAGTTTACTTGAATATTTTTTACATTCTACTTTGTCTATTAATTTCTTGGTTACTTGTCTTTGTATAATTTTCAAATAGGGGTTGCGATAGTTAATAATGCACCACTTCAACTAACATATAGAACCCTGCTTCAGAGGCTGAAACAGGAGAATTGCTTAAGGCCACGGGTCAAGGTCTGTCTGTACAATATAGCAAGACCCTGTCTCTCTCTCTCTCCTCTCTCTCTCTCTCTCTCTCTCTCTCTCTCTCTCTCTTTCTCTCCCTCTCTCTCTCTCTCTCTCTCTCTCACACACACACACACACACACACGATGTATAACCCTTGCAACTATATAATTCTCCACTATAAACTGACATTTATATTATAGTTGCTAAATGTGTTGTTTGTATTATGCTAAACATCAAGAGAGACACCAGAGAATGTTAAAATGTTACTTTCAGAAGTATGGAGAATTCTCAAAGAGATAAATGTAGACATTCCATTTGATTCTGCAATTCCATTACTAGGTGTCTATCTAGAAGACAATGGATTGGTAAACTGTGATATATACATAATGCAAAAGATGGTGCATATATGTATGCAAAATATGCCAACCCCTTTTCTAAACTCTGTTCAGTAAAAGGTGGTGCATATGATGCTTGCAAAAGATAATGACTTTACAAATTTTGTATTTACCTGTATGGAGTTGAAACACATTTTTCTCAGTAAATATCACAAGAATGGAAATGCAAATGTGCAAGTGTAATCAATACTAATATGAAACCAATAAAAAACAACTACATACCTACAAGTATATTCAAGGGGGGGGGAGGAAAGGGCTGGAGGGAGGGAGGTTGGTGAGCTCTCGCCTGATGTGCACATTGTTGGGGTATACAGTACCCCGTGGGTGAAGGGCTCAACTACAACTTGAACTTTACCTTAGAAACACAACAATGAAACCTAATCATTTGTACCCTCATATTAATCTGAATAAATAAAACAGACCATTTCATAATGAAAACTAATAAAGATTAGTTTAAGAAAAAACTGTTTACTTTCAACCACCATCTACATGCAACCAAATTTCCTAGGAAAAACTAGTCTTTCACATTGATTTAGGTATCTACTATTTCCATTGCTCTTCCTCATGTTCTCAAGTTCCAAGCTTTTCTCTGCCTTTTTTTTCCTGTTAGGCTGATGAATTTCCTTTCACATTTCTGTTAGAGCAGGACTACTAGCAATGACTTTCACTTCTTTTTGTTCATTTGAGGATGTCTTATTTGCCATCATGCCTGAAGGAGATTTTCACTAGATTTAGAAGCCTGGGTTCATATTATTTTTTTCTTTATTTTAAAGATTTTTTTTTTTCATTTTTTTCCTGGCCTCCATAAACTTCTTTTAAGGAATCAGAGGCTTTACCATTTATTGTTTTTCTGTGTGTAATGTGCTTCTTTCAAGAGTTTTTTTTCAACCTTTGGTTTTCGGAGATTTTATTGTGATGAACATCCTCCCTTTTTTTCTTTTTTGGTACAATATGATTATTTTTACTTTTTTATTGTATTTTTATTGTATTTTTCTTCCTAAATTTTTATTGTATTTTTCAAATTTTGGATAATGCCTTGAAATTACATTGTTTTGTGTTGGCAGACAGTTAAAGTACCAATCCATGTGACAGACTGGGTGGCTTAAACAGCAGCGAATTATTTTCCCAATGTTCTGGAGGCTGGATGTCTAAGACCAAGGTGGGGGATGGTGGGTTTCTCTATGCCCCTCTCCTTGTCCTCAGATGGCCACAAATCCTATTGCATCAGAGCCCCAACTTTATGACCACATTTAACCCTTTTAATGAACCTGTATCCAAATGCAGTCACATTGGGGGTTAGGGCTTCAACATAAACATTTTAAGGGAAACCATTCAGTCCATGGCACTCATCAGATGGCCTTCCTGACCTCTCTTCTCAATCTTCGACTTGTACATAAAGATTCTCCATTCTGGTTGGGCCTGACCACCAAAATCTCCATAGCACTGAAGAAGCCCCAGAATCCCTCTGGTTTTCTGTCTACCAGCAGTCACTGCCTATCTAGCTTCTTGGGGTCTTGTTTTACTCTTAGGAATTCAGAATTTGGTTCAGTAATGAGGGAAATATCTCTCTGTAAACTTTAGAATTTCTCACTTCTAAATCAAAGTCATTCTAGTGAACCCAAACTGTAATTACTGCTTTCTCTGTCCAGTGATAGTTCTGCTCATGTTTGTATTTTATAGAAAGGAACCATACCCCAGAAAATTTTAGTGGAAAAAGTGCATTTTTTTTTTTCCAGTTTTTGGTCAGGGCCAGGTTTGAACCCACAACCTCCAGTATATGGGGCCAGCGTCCTTTGAGCCACAGGTGCCACCCAAAAAGTAGGATATTTTTGAATGCCTCCTCCCTCTCATGTTTGGCAGCCTTATATTGAATGCTCTCCAGTATCTGTAACTTGTATTTTATATATTTCTTACATGATGTAATACAATTTATAGAGTACAATACAGAACATCTTTGTTACATCTCACAAATTTTGTTATACATGTGTGATTTATCACTTATGTTAAAATAATTCAAATTTCTTAAGCAGGTGCATTTTTAAGTAGTACATATTAAATTCCTAACAGGAAGGTTTTCTATTTCTTTTTAGTTATTGATTTCTGGGCTAATTAAGTTCTGGCATTACCAGTGTATTCATTCTCATTCTCATAGATTCCAATTCTTTGGTAAATTTCTCCATCTTTCCATGTTTTTTCTCTATCATTTTCTACATTTCTATATACTCTGGAACATATTGATCATTATCCATTTTAAATATCTTTTCTTCTAATCCCAGTGTATAGATCATCTATGGGTTAACGTCCCTCCACTTCTGTCTTCCCAGCTTTCTGGATACAATCCTGCAGGGTTTTCATTGAGAACTGGGTATGTCTCCCAAGGCCACTCTCTCAGGCAAGTCCTGAAGGTGAATGCCTTTCTCCCTGCACAGCACGACTGTTAAAATGATATTCTGATTTCCAGAGGCTTTTTTGCTTGGCTACTTATCTCCGTGAAGCTTCAGAACTTGTCAAAAGTTTTGCAAGAAATACCAGCTGTGTTTCCCTCTCACTCCTTTCTTCTCTCTGGGATCTGCACCCCTCAGGGTTCAATTTGAAGTCACAGGAGATGACCAGAACCTCTGCTGACATCTCCGTCTCGGGCAGGAAAAGCCATACACAGCTATGATTTAACAATTAAAAAAAAAATAAAAATAAAAATCTAAACAAAACAAAACAAAACAAACAAACAAACAAAAAAACAACTCAGCCTCTTTTCCCAGGTTGGCTAGGGTTCCCAGGGAAAACGTAGACACACCACATCAGTGCAACTCTCCACACTCTCCTCTGTCTGAAATCTTGGATCCTTTTTGATTAAGCACCTTTCAGAAATATCAGAGAAGTAGTTTTATCTTTCATTTAGAAATAAATTATAATTATTCTCTGCAGAAGCTGAAGCTGCCACAGCTACTCAATCCTACCTGGAAAGAGAAGTCTAGTCTATTTTTTTTTTTTTGGGGGGGGGGTGTTTATATTTTTATAAGAAGGATCTAACAGTAGAGTAGAAAAATGAGAAAGGTGGAAGAGGAAAGTAAAGGAATATAATTTTAAGTAAATAAAAGGGTAGGCCTTTCTATAATAAATCTCAATTTTAGAAAAATCTTAAGCTGAGGAAATTTAACAAAATCATTTTTTTTTTTTTTTGGTTCTGGGTGTTGGGATTATCATTTTTTCCTTATTTTTTTTTAACTTTTTGATGAGAGCTTGTTATTTCTATAATAAGCAAATATACATATTTAACAAAATATTTACGCAAAATACTTACATCAAATGTTTAATTGTTTGCAAAATTCATTTGAGATGTCATCGCTGACAAATTCTGTAAAGATGAAACATAAATTATATATATATATATACACATACACACTATATGTATGTATTTAAGAAAATGAATGTAACCATAAGAAATACAAAATCTAACTTTCTTTTTTTAAATTTATTTTTTTTAATTTTTTTAATTGTTAAATCATAGCTGTGTACATTAGTGCAATCGCCTGTACCCATTCTAAGATGCACCATAGATGCAGAGAATGTGGGAAATTATGTTAGATAACATTATTAGCAACAGATAAAACTAAAGCAATACATTGTATAGAGTAGACACTTACCAGTTTATACTGTCATGAAATATAACAAATATGTAAGCTACTTGACTTTGGGGTCTGCATGTGATGCCTTTTGAATCCCTAAAAATTCAGTGAAAGCCTGAAACATAACCAGTTTACAAAATGGAGATCAGTGTAAACTCTCATCTTTACTCTGCATAATATAATTATTTGCATATGGGAAAAATTTAGTTAATGCTACTCAAAAAAAAAAAAAAAATCCACTCCCTGGCAAATGGTGTCTCCTATGTGTCATAATGACTGTATAATATACATGCAATTAGATAATAGATGTGCTTTGGTATAGCAAGAAGGCTAAAACAACAAAGTGAAAGGGCACTTTCATGTCATTACCCATCGTTTTTTAAGTACTCAGTGTGTGCCAGGCATAGTGCTATTTGCTTACCATAGATCGATTCATTCATTTAATTCTCACAATAAACTAAGAGGCAAGATTTTGCTTATTTACAGGCAGTAAAATGAAAGCTTAAAGGACGTTATTTTAATGAGTAAATTGATTATATACAACCTTGAGAGTAACATTGGAGGGGCTAGAAACATTAAGGAGAGAAATGACAGAAAATGAGGTATTAATTTTGAGATATAGTAAAAAAAAAATCATTCAAGTGAACGTGTGCAAAGCTTTGAATATGACTTTATTTATGGGTCATTGATAATAAAAACCTCGTCTTATCTTATTCATTGAAACTTATCTTCTAATTCATGTGATTTCACACCATGTTCAATTATTCAATATCCTGAAAAAAATTCAATTATCAGGAAAAATTTATTGCGAGGGAAATACCTAAAGTGATAACAGCTTAGTAAATAGAGGGCAGAGAAATACCTAAAGTGATAACAGCTTAGTAAATAGAGGGCATAGTAAAGTATATTACATATACTTGATATCTCAATTTAAGAACACATTTGGCTACAGGTTACAGAAAACAACTACTGTAGCTCAATCAAGGAAAATTTGATTTTCTCCCACAATAAGCAACTCTGGAAGTGGGAGTCCCACAGAGGTACAGGCAATTTTCAGTTTTGAAGTCTCCTTCTACCTTAGGCGTAGACACTTCTGATTCTTACAGTCCTTTCACATCTAGAA
The DNA here is from genome assembly GCA_963574355.1 of Loris lydekkerianus. Lineage (NCBI taxonomy): Eukaryota > Metazoa > Chordata > Mammalia > Primates > Lorisidae > Loris > Loris lydekkerianus. The sequence goes on along the minus strand of CAUYPK010005114.1, from coordinate 140,501 downwards.
TTGCAGTATACTTTTCAGATGTAGGAAGAGAGAAGAAAGGACCAGAAATGGGAAGCTACTGTTTTGCAAAAACAAAGTGTTCTCTAACTACATCATCAGATTCTTGTTTTTGTCTCGGTGACAGATTCCATGTAGCTGAAAGGGAGGCTGGGAAATATTAAAGCTGGTCACATGGCATGCTGAAAAAAATTTAAGTCCTGTAAGTAAAGATGAAGGGGAGCATTGATGTTGAGAAGCAGTGCTATTAGGTTTGGGCTTGATCAGAATAGTGAGTTAAGAAAGGAGAAGATAGGCTGGGTACAGTGGTTCAATCCTAGCGCTCTGGGAGGCCAAGGCAAGTGAATTTCTTGAGCTCAGGAGTTCGAGACCAGACGGAGTAGGAGCCAGACCCCATCTCTACTAAAAATAGAAAAACTAGCAGGGTGTCATGGTGGGTGCCTGTAGTCCCAGCTACTTGGGAGGACGAAGTGGGAGGATCGCCTGAACCCAGAACTGAGGAGTTTGAGGTTGCTGTGAGCTCTGGAGCCACAGCACTCTATCCAGGGTGACAGAGTGAAAAAAAAGTAGAAAATACATTAAGTTAAAAGGTCAGATGAGAGTTTTAAAAGAAAGCAACACACTAGGGAAATGTCTACAATTAAGGGGAAAATCTATAACACTGAGAAAAACCTCAGCATTGATTTATAGATTATTTTCAGAGACCCAGATTGATTTTGAGGACTACATATTTGATTAACCACTAATTTTCTTTTCTTTTCCTTTCTTTCTTTCTTTCTTTCTTTCTTTTTCTTTTTCTTTCTTTTTTTTTTTTTTTTACAAATAATCTGATTCTAAAAGACTGTTGGGAAGGTAAACTTTTGTTAATAAATCCAGTTTTTCTTCTTCCTCGAGCCATTTGTACAGAGGATCTCAATATATGCTACCAATATTCCAAAGAGAATCTTGTGGGTATTTCATTCTCAAACCTATTGAAACCCAATGTCCATTTTTTTATAACAAATATTGTCACTTTGCTATTCTGTAGAAACAGTTTGCAGATACTGATTTTTAAATATTGATATAATACTTCACATAATATTGAGAATAAAAGGAAAGTTATTTAAAATGTTATGGTTTTCTTTTTGTAAATGCTTGGGTGCAACTATGATGGAAGAGTTGACCAAATACTCATATACTTACCCCATATGCAGCATCAACATAATCATATGGCTACAAAAACAGATTGATACAGAAATGTTTATTGATTGAGGTGTATACGCGTATTGCTAATAACGGGAACAAACTTTGGTCAATCTCTGAAAAAGCAACATCAGAAATGTCCCATAATTTACATTCTTATAATACTCATGTGTATTAAAACAATGCAAACATTTTCCTTGGTTGTTTATAAAATAGAGTAATTAGGCTTCGATAGTCTTGAACAAGTTCTTCATAATCATTAATGGCTAATGGACGTGTAAAGTTGGGAATAATGCAGATATTCATTCTTGTTTAATATTTGTGGTTAGTGACCACTAAATATTAAAATTCTCACGCATTTCTATAATACCTGCTGTGAAGGCAGGAATGCTTCTATTAAGAACATTGACCTAGATGTTTGGTGCAGTAACTGAAATTTTGCTGATGAAATTATTCTACTAAATCAAATCTGCCTTATGTTTCATCTAGAACTTCTGAATGAACCTTAATAAGAACTCCCTCTTCCATTCTTTGGATCTCATTTTATGCAGTCTCTCTTTCCTATTTCTTTTTGTAGGCCCCAAGCCAGCCAATGTGGGCAGCCAATTCCTTCTTCTAGAAGCCCCTTCATTCTATAAGCATTGCTGGTAAGTCAGGTCACATTCTCCTTACACCAGTGCCCGATAGGAAGATTCTGTGCCCAGGTATGGTCTGTAATTTGATATTTTCATTCTGTGTATGTAACTCATGAGTGCCTGCTAACCTAGATCCAATTCTGATCAGTCAGTGTGCCCTTCTCTATGTCTGATCAGATCACATTGAATTTAGACCTTTTAGTACCAGGTTGTGACCTGTGACACACGTAGAGGCCTTCATTGGAGCCTCACTAATTTCTGAGTCCTCCGTTCAGGGTAACTTATGGCTTCAGTGTATCTGCAAGGACTTCAACTGTTACCAATATGTTACCAAATGCCCTTTCCTGACTGTGCTTCAGGACTTCAGATCCTGTTTCCTCATCATGCTATCAGTGTCCTGGTATAAAAAACAAATCCCTCAAAAAGGAAAAAAATAATGAATAAACATTGGAAGCAAAAGAATTTAGCAAACAAATCCTCAATACCCCAAAGCACAGACAATTAGAAAGAAAGGAGGATGTTTGAGTATCATCCGCTTCTGGTGGTTATTTCTTTGGGGTGTTATATTTTCTCCTTCTACCCAGTATCCCCAATTCATAATTGAACTCTGTGAGGCCCGGGAATTTGTCATCTTTATTGTTCATGTTTCATTCTCGAAATTTATCCCAGTACTGAACCATGGAGTTCAGTGGTTCAATTTACCAAGTAGACACTCGATAAATACTTGCTGAAAGAATAAATGAATGACACTGTTGTAGCAGTAGAAGAAAGGAGTTTGAAGGAAAGTGTGAAGTTTTGAAACAAATAGTGAAATGCCCCATACATTGTCTAAATGAAAATTATTAATTCAAAATAGTTAGCTACTTTTTATACAGCTTTCAAACACATAGTAACTTTTTCAAGTAACAAAGGCCATATTTTCTATGATTAACAGCAAAACGTTTATAAGTCTCCCAAAATATACACATGCATAGTTATGACAACACTACTGGGTTAGTATTCCACCTGATTTGATTTACAATTTAAATTGTGAATGTTAAAGTAATACCACTACTCTCCCTATTTAAATGCTAGACAGCAATAATAATCACTGAAATAGTTTTATTTTCCAATTTGAAAAATTTTCTTATTTTTTTAATCAATGAGTAATTTACCTTAAAATATTTAAAAATTTTATCTTTTATTTGAATCTGAATGCAAGATACTATTTAAGCAGCTTTGATTCCAATGAAAATGCCATTCTCCAAAAATTGACTTTGTATTGTAAAGTATAACACATTAATTTATAAATATTATTTTGAATTACTAGATCTCGTTTCCCCAAACTAAGTAAAATTTCCATATAAAATATATCTGCTTCAGATTTGAAGAAGTGATATGAAAAATCAAAAGGTAAACCCACAAGGTTTTAGACAGGATTTCTGTATTCCAGAACTCTACTGATGCATAAACAGAAGAAATGCAATAAAGATTTTTCACTTAGCATGTAGTACTGTCATTCGAAAATAATGAACTGACCATTTTCTGGTCTTATAGAGAATTAGAGGTTTCAGACTATTCCTTTTTATAGGAACTATCCAAAGCAGAAGGCAAAAGATGGCAGCAGTGAGTCGTTCCAAGATCTAACATCACATGTGATCAGTTCATTTTTCCACATTATCTAATTGTGAATTTAATAATATCTTAAGTTACAAATTGTTGTAGAAAAATAGAAATCATAAAGGCTTCAATGAAATGAGGCACTGAGCAAATTAAATGAAGGTAGTCCAGCACCTTAGAAGCCACTGCTCTGCTCGCTGGGTAACCCCCTCACGCACTCCCAGGGGAATCTGTAGGGGCCGCCCGTAGGTCATTCCCAGGCACACAATTAGTGAGTGGTTTGCCATCACCCACTTAAAAAATAGCTCTAAACAGCTTTAGAAAATTATTGTAAATTACATCTATTTAAGCATAAAAGACAATGTATTTTCTATGCATAGTATTTATGCACTTACTTCAATTTTAATCTAAAGCATAACTGGTATTTCCTCAATATTTCCCTCCCCACTGGCTTCCTGAGTGAAAAGATAGAAAGAGAAGCCCAAACAGCAACAACAAACTGAGTAACGCCAAGGTTGGAACAAAAAGCCCTAACCCTAACCCCAATCTCTTAAAATATAAGGTAGCCCAACGGACATGGCACTGCCAATTCACCTTACACCAAGGATACACCATTGTGGGATTGTCTTCCTGAGAACTGAAATCAAAAATAGAGTTCAACATGTGCTGAAAAATGGCCCTGAATGTCTTCCCTAACAGGAATCAGGATATTTTAATATCAAACTGGCTTTAAAACGTGGAGCCAGGTTGCAGAACTCCTTTTGCTGCTGAGGACAAGCTTGTGCACATGCAGGCAAGCTCTAGATGGGAGGAAAAAGTGAACATTTGCACTCTGTCAATAGTCCTGCCAATCTGCTCCTGGCATTTATTTTTCACCCACGTACCTTGTTTATAACTTTTGTCCTTTACTATTACTTTGGCTTACATTTTAACTTGCTCCAAAGCATAAGATAAACTAGCCTTGAATTAATGTTCACATCATTTAACTTTGTTGGAGCATGAATACCTGAAGCCACGAATCCCTCTTAATATGATTTCCTTTATTCTACCACGCTCGTCTGTGTCTCAGTAACCAGCTCTGGGGAGGATCACAACCCCAGACAGTCTGGGGTCTCCAGGGTTATGAGCCGCGGCATAATTAGGCCAGCCTTCACCCGGCCCCCCAGCAGGCCGTGTCTGGTGAGTGCAGCAGAGGTGAGCCCCCTGGCGACTCCTGAACCGAGGGAGGTGGACGAAGGCCCAGGGGACTTCCCTGGCACATGGCAGGGGTCTTGTCATCCAAGACTTCCAATATGGTGTTCTGCTCGCTCCATTTCACAGTAGGGAACACACAGGGCAGTCCCGACAGAGCCAATGAGCAGACGAACCGCCAGGTGACGTGAAAACCAACCTGAGCTGGAAGAAGGGGGCACTGTGGGGTGGCCAGGGGTTCCCTACTGGCCTGGGAGAGAGGGAAGAGCAGGAGGAAGAGAAGCTGCCAGAGGCGCAGAGGACAGAAGGAAGGGAAAGTGGCACAAGAGGAAGAGGCCGAGAGAGGGATCACTGTAATCTATTCAACTTTCACAATGGACAAGGGGCTTTCTTGCAGAAAGTTTAATATATTCTAGATCCAAAACCTGAGTCATTTTACCTAAGGAGAACGTCTCACCACACGCAGAAAAACATAATGTGAACACTGGAGGTGATGGTGAAATAGGGCGAGCTCTGGGGAGAAGACTTCTGACAGACGTCACGCCTTCTTCGCTCTAGAACCCCAGGGTCTGCAAGAGCGCCCGCCTCCGCCCCCCAGCAAGAACTGTCAGCCCGTGCCCTTCTCCCAACCCCCCACACAAGCTATTCCAGAACCCTCTCCACTTCTGCCCCCTTGTTGACGGCTGACACCTGCCCCACCAGATTAAACTATCAGCAGTTGCACTTGAATGAGGCACCGGTCTAACCCGGAGGCGCATCCCTTCCCCGGGTCCCTTCCACTTTCGCCTGGCTCCGGAGCATCCACCCATCTCTGGTCCAGGCTGTGCGTTCCCAAGGATGCTCGGCCCTCTCCCAATCCGCGGCCTCCTCCCCTCTCTCTTGCTGCTGCCGCTGCTGCCACTAAAACCAGAAGTGGAATGCGCGTGGCGAGACGCCGCGCTGTCGCGGTGGCACTGGGCATGCTCGGCAGCCAGGGCCGGTCTCGGCGGCGGGGCGGACACTTCCTCACTAGCCGGGCGCCAGAGCCGGCCGCCGAGGCATAGGTGGACGCCGGGGCAGCCGCGTGCCGCGGGAGGAGCCTCGCCCTCGGCGGCGGCGGCGGCGGCGGCACAGGTGGCGCGGGCCGCGCGCGGGGCGCAGCACGGGAGCGCTCGGCACCGGGCGCCGCGGCGGCCCCAGGCTCGCGCCCGCGGCGGCAGCCGGCCGAGCGGAGCGGCGGGCGCGGCGGCCACTGTGCCGGCCGGGCTGGCGGCATCGGCGGCGGCGGCGCCCGGAGCCCGGAGGAGCCCGAGGAGCCCGCGGAGCCCGCGGAGCCGGGCAGGGGGCGCTGCGCTCCCCGCGCTCGCTGGGGCCGCCCGGCCGGGCGCCGCGCACTCGCGTCGGGAGCCGCCTCTCGCCCGCGGCGCTCGCCCCTGCTCCCCGCCAGCATCACTTGTCCCGCGGCCGCGCTCAGACAACAAAAGCGGAAGATGCTGCTGCAGTTGAGCAAGGTCAGGACCTTGCCCTGAAACCGGGCGGCGGCGCGCACGCCTTTCCCCGCACTGAGGAGCTGTCGCCGGCGGCGGGTGCATGTTCGCCAGGAAGCAGTCGGGCGCTGCGCCGTTCGGTGAGTTGCCTGTGCTGGGCGGCCGGGGCCGGGCGCATCCTCCTCCTCGGCGTCGTCCTCCTCCTCCCGCCGCCGGTGGGGGTTGGTGCTCCGCTCCAGGCTGGCGGCGGCGGCTCTGCGTGGTCCTGCCTGCCGTGGGGAGGACGACGACCGCGCGGGTCCCCCTCGGAGGACGGCTGTGCCTGGAGTGGGGTCCAGGGTTAGTGTTCCCTCGGAGCGGGTACCAAGTGGTTTCTCCGCGTGCTCCCCCTCCCTGCCACCCGTCTCCCCCGAGGCAGCGTATATAGGGCAACACCAACAACACTGCTCCCCGCCACCCTCCAGAACATACACGGTGCATTCACGACGTCCCTAATATAAGGGAGAAGACGGGGTGGGGGTGGGGAGGACTTTCCTCCAGTCTTTTGCCCTTATGTTCAATGTCATTAGGATGTTTGGCTAGAACAAAATGGAAAGACTTAGTCATATGCGTCCATGCACGTTTCTCCAGTCTCCCGCGGCTGGCCAGACCCAGAGCCCCCTCGGTCTATATTTAGTGGCTTTAGAGGAAGGCTTTTCAGCTCCATTCACAGGTTTCGGGGGCTTCTGCGTCCTGACAATAGAGAGGGAGGCTCTGGAAAGCGCAGCCTGGAACGCAGGTTTGGAAGACTGTGCCTGTGTATGGGAGATCGCGATGCGATATTTGGGTGATCCGTAATTCATGGCTGAAGGCAGAGATGCCTTTCTCCCCACATCCCCGACCTTCCTCTTATTCTGGTGTGTGATGTGTTTTCAGCGATTGCAGGTTTGAGCTACTACGTTTAGAATTAAGTCACTGGAAAGGTGGTGCAGCCTCCCTGGTCTGTGTGGTGGGAAACAGACTTAGGGATTTGGTGTGTGTGTGTGTGTGTGTGTGTTTCTCACAAAGAACAGTTACTTCCAAAATGCTCAAAGTTGTGTTTTGCTGTAAATGTGGCTCCAGGGAAGGCTGTGGATCATGAGAAAGGGAAGGGCCATTTAGGATCCCAAGGTGTTTTTTAACCCCCTCATGTGCCTCATTTGAGCTGAGAGGATTTGACAGGTGTTGTTAACGTGTATGCCTAATGTTCTAGAGCAAATACGTTGGTTTGGAAAAGAGGTATGTTACAAGCCTAGTACCAGGCCTGCCAGGCATAGATTTTCACTTTTCTGAACTATGTGACCAATATTCAAGATGCTTGGCATTTTCTGCAATGACTTCCATGAAAATAGGAAGGTGCTGAAACTCCCCAGGAGTTATCTCGTTGTGTACCCTTATCCTTCCATCAGTGGCTGAGTTCAGCTCATCTCTGCCGTTAGTCATTCACCTACATAATTAAAAGGCTTTGGAGACGCACCACTTCTGAAATCCCAGGGAGAAGTATTTGTACGGCTCATGGTGAATTATAACCATGAACCTGTACAGGATTTGGGGAGTTTGCTCTTTTGAGAATTACGACAGATTGAAGAGCAAATCCTCACATATGGACTAGACTTTAAGCTGCCCTGAGATCTCTTTGCTGAACCTGTCTTTGCCATATGCAAAAACCATTCTTAGTGTTATTGGCAAAAACGTTAAGTTAAATCCTTACAGGTCTGTGGGTTTACAGGGTCTCAGGGCTTGAATGAAGACGATTACCTTCAGAGTTCGATGTTGAAATTTAGGAGGCCTGTAATTATTCTAATAACAAGTCAGCACTGCAGGACTAGCAAGAGCTGTACAGCTCAAGTTAACGGAACCCTGTGATTGGTTTACCAATATTGTTTTAGCTTCATCTTACTCACATTCAGAGAACTTGCCAAGAATACGTTGAGCACACTATTGGGCTCCTTGCATTGTTTTAATGTAAAATTTCTTTCAAAAAGAAGCAGTGAGATTTCCTTTCCTTTTCTTTTTTCCTTTTGAGTCTGATGTTCGGTCATAAACATGATTCTCAGAGAGCTAGTCGTACTGCTCTGTGCCTAAGAAAAACTACATATGCTATCATATGTATGAGTTTTATGTTATATTGTGTGTTGAAAATGGTATTACCTGATTGAATGGCAATTGTAGGAAGTACAAGAGATTGTTGCACTAATAAAATTGTCATAGTCTTTTAGAAAGGACTTATTTAATTTGGTATACCTTTGTATAGTTGTATAACCCAATCATTGTAGATGTCACTAATGTTTTCATGGTTTGTAATAAAATTCATGCACTGACAGATTACAGTAGTCCTATCCACATCTTTCACAAAAGAATACAAGCCAATTCGTTCTCCCAGTGAAATGGTTTGTTGCAGAGAAAAAATGAAATTAAAATGATATTAGTTGGAAAATGCAATTTATAGTTTTGTTAAATAATTTCCAAGGGTAATATCACTATCATTATAGCCCCTAAAATTAAAAATGAAATTATAATATTCTCAAATACAATATTACTTTTGGCATGTAATTGAATAAGCAGTGCCTCTCCCAAAAATGTTATAGAACTTGCTGTTTTCTGTTGTGCTTTACCAAAGTTCTCTTTTATAACGTATGCATTTATCTGGAATTGTTAAAGGGTTTTGGAGAGTAATTTCATCAGGTTGTCTTTATATAAGAAAACATTAATTTTTCATTTGGAATAATTTGTTGTAATTTGTCTGTGGATTCAGATATACTGGGTATGGACCATCTGTCTAGCTGTAACAAACCAACTGAACTCCAATAGGAACTGTTAAATTTTGAACTTACAAAAATGTTTTTCTTTTTCCCTCATGATTATCCATGGAAGATGGGAACACCCATTTATGGTTGCTCATCTATGTGAACATTATTTTCACTTTCTTAGAGCGAAATTGGCAATGATGGTATCACTGTTTCTAACTTTTCATTTTTAAAAGATCCCACATAGTTGAGAGTACTTAAACTTGAATGCTATAATTGATAGTGATGGATAAACAAGAATGGTTATTTTGAAGTCCAGTACTTCGGTTTAAGGTATGGTACTGTGGTCTTTTCTGGAAGATTCACATGTCAGAAATATACTTTTGAGCCAGATTTGGCCATTGGCTTCCATGATGGTTTTCACCATCCATATTCTGAAGGTGTTCTGACATCCACAGTACTTTGATAGTATGGGGGTAAGTGCTGTGTGTGGTTGTGTGTAAAAAGTTAATTTCTGTGGGAACAGTTCACGATACTTGTTGCTATCTTCAAGTTTATCTGATTATGTTCCAAAGCAACAGCTTTTTATATTAATGTAAAATATTAAACATGTCATAGATGAATTGGTTCTATCACATTGTCTGCCAATCTAGCCTGCTGATTAATAAACTGCCCGGTTGGGTTTAATGAATCCAATTATATTCACAAACAGTACCTCCAACACAGGAAACTCACAGAAATATTTTATCATACTGTGCTTTTAGTCCATTAAATGTTGACTCAAAACAAGAATGTGTAGTTACGTACAGGTGTTTATTTTTTGATCACATAGCAGTTAAGTATAATTTCAAGCTCTGTATAATGATGAATTGATTTGTAGGAAGTGCTTTATGTTTATTAGAATACTGGAGTTATTATTGTATTAGTGTTTGACAAATTGGAGATAATGACTAAATAAGTGAACCATTGCTTTCTAGAAGTTTTCCACCTTAGACAAATATTCACCTGTGTTCCTTGGAAATTACCTGCAAGTTGAACTACATGTATTGAAATTTATGTTCCTATATTATGTATTCCAATATTTCATACAAATATAAATACACACAGGATAAAGGGGAGAGTCAAAATACTTCTCTAACAATATATTTCTCATCAGAAATGATAACTATTAGCAAAATAAATTTTAATAGTGTAATGCTATTTTCCATTTTACTTCCTGTGGGTAAACAGATGTGGAGGGAGGACTGACTTTGGTGAGGTCCTGCCTCTGTCTCTTCATAGCTGTGCATCCTTGATCAGTTATGTGATCCTCAGATGTTAACTTAGTTTTTCCAGCTGTAAAATGGGCACAGCAACACAGTATCTCCAAAGATTGGTTTGAGGTTAGAGTAAGTGGATGCATGGGTAAGTAGCTTATAAATTGTAAATACTATGTAAACACAAGATATATTCTTATGTTTCAAATATGTATGTATTATTAAATAGGTTATACAGGTCATCACCCTCTTTACCAAAGGTTTTTAAAGTGTTTATACTCTTCTTACTCTTGTTGGAATATTGCTTTATTATGTAGATTTGCCTATAAAATATGCCAGTTTTTCTATTCTGAAACTTACCAGTCTTTTACATATTAAAACGTATAACACTTAAGCTGAAAGAGAAGTAAATTATATCTCCTAGTACCATTATTAAGAAAAGATTCTAATCTAATAGTCAGAAATTGCAAAACTTTGATATTCTTTATTAGTGTTGTATTAGTTACCTGATTAAGATCAAATTCTGCAAAGATTAATGTTGTACAAAGAATATTATGGACAGTTTAATAAGTGTCACTCTCTGTGGGGTCAGATATTAAACATCTGCTCTGTTTAGACCCATTCAGCTTGAATCCCATCCTAATGTCATTGTGACAAAGAATGAGCGACCTGGGACAGCTAAATTCCTGGCATGAAGGGAAGACCTCCTTCCTTATTAACATCAAATCCCTAAAAAGAAAAAATAAAAGTCTGTGAATTGGTACATTTTTGAGAATGAACAGTCCTTTTCACTTGTTATTATCCTCGTAGGCGCTCAAGTGAAGATACAGACATACTTTATGGGCAACCCAACTCCTTCTCAGTGCACCCTGCTCATTGGGCATTATCAAACCCACAGGAGTTTGATATGGAACTGTGATCTTCAGCTTTGATATATGTTAGAATTTGTTAAAGAATATGACCTGTATAACAAGGGACTAATTGATTTTTCAGCCAGAGAAACATTTTGACAATAAATATGGTTATTTCTATTCAAGTGTTTAGATGGTGGGAACTGCCAATGATAAGTTACTAGAGTGAAATACAAGTTATAATAAGAGACCTTTCTGTTTCGTGGATCAAAGTAAGCAGGTGAAGCAATTATATTTGTTTAGATAAATATATGTCAGAATTTCCAAAGGATTTGAATAATATGGCTATCTTACTAAATGGGATGATTAGTTTACATCGTTATATGATGAGGAGACGTTAATTCTATCATTGCAATTAATAAATGCATTTATCCTGCATACATAAAGGCCAGGGCTGTTTTGCTGGTAACATTTTTTGTTGTTATTATCACAACTGCCATTAGAAATTTTATCCAATGAATATGTAAATACATTTTGTATAGGTTTTACATAATTTATTCTTTTGGTTCAGGAACCCCTTCATAATCATAAAATGCATATCTTGATATCTCTTCTCAAATGTGGTTTATGAGGTTTGATAGTTAAGTTCATGAACTCATCCTAGAAAAAGTGCTGCATACCTCATTGTTGAATATCTCCTTGGAAGTACTCCCCTTGGGAAGCTATGCAATGACTGTAACTAGTGCTTAGTTTACTCTTCAGAGCAATTTTGGAACGTTTTCTGGAATGACCATCAGAACTGCCATCATATGGCATACAAAACCACAGCAACAATGATGAGTGAAACTCAGCAAGATACCACCACATGCTGGCGGAAACACATCTGTGAGATACTGATATACCAAGGTTATGAAACCCTACTGAGTTGTTTGTACAGTGCTGCCAATGTGAGCACATGTTGGCAAGTTTGCAAACTTATCATCAGATCTTGTATGACAACAGCTCTGATGATCATTTCTGAAAGAGTCCCAAATTGCTTTGAAGGGTGGCCTAGGTACTAGCATCGGTGCATAGCTTTCCAAGGGAAGTACTTTGAAGTCAACCATAGTGATATTCAGCAATGAGGTTCACAGTACTTTTTCTAAGACAAGTTCACAAACTTAATTGTCTGACCTCATATATTTACCTCAGAAATTGTAAAATGTGGATTGTTGGTATTTTTAAAGAATCAAATAGGCAGTACCTCATTGTTTACGGAGCTTTTGTACTTAAAATTTTCAGAGGAAAAAATATTACTGTAAATTGCAAGTAGTCAATACTTAATTGTATTGTATGCAAATCTGTGACTGTTGGCAATGTCATCTTGAAGGAACCGATAAATAAAGCTTATTTACTATATATATAAAAAAGAATCAAATAGATGTCAAATCCTCCAACAATTTCCTCTTCCCCTTGAGTGAGTTGAAATATTGGAAGGTATATAAGTGGCTTCCATGGGTTAAAATATCAGTTTTGATTGGATGTGGCACAGTGTGAAGGCTGAGTGACACCCCAAGTCCTCAGCCTTTTTGCCTCCTCCTTTTTTCCCATAGGGAAAGAGCTGCCTCTGAGCTGGTAGGACCAATCATTGCTCTTTGCAGGCAGGATGATCTCCAGAGGAAGAAGGAAGAAGCAAGGCAATCTGCTCCTATATTCCTCAGAGAGTGAAAAAATGAAGAGTTGGAGAAAGGCCAGAAGTGTTACATTAATTAAGTTCCCTTTACTTAGAAGGAAATACCAGAATAGGAAAGAAGAGTTCCCCATTGACATGCTTTATAAAGAATTCTGGTGGATAGAATTCTGGATAGAGTAGCTTTCACAGGACTCTGCTTAGTAGTTGAGCTCTTTAAATATTTCATGGTATTTTGACACTGCATAAAGAATTTTCAGAGTTGTGTCTCATGCTCTGGTTGATGTATGTTGAATATAGTCTGTGAAATTCAACTGATTTATATAGAGAGAACTTTAAAATAACTCACCCTTGATGTTTCTTCCTTATTTTCCATGTAATTGGATGGCCTTGTAAGTGGTGAGAATTGGGCATAAAAGGGACAGTGTCAAAAATGACTTCCCAGACCATATGCAAGTGATCATCCAGGCAGCTATTATCCATAGCACTTTCTACCTCCGTGTAGGTAATTAGAGTTTGGCTGGTATTTAATGTTTCACTATTAATGGGCAAAATCATGAGCATAGTCAAGAAAGAGAAAGAGATCACATTTCTAAACAGATATAAGAAAGAGATTACATTTCTAAACAGATATGATATTTTATTTCACTCTGAGCATGACTATTCAACCTAAAAATCTTCTTAAAATAAATTTTATTCTTCACCATCAAATATTTTATTTGAACTTTCAAATATTAGAGTAACATAGCAGTCATTACCTTCAGCAATATGGAATAATTTATATCCTGAAAGAGCAACTTCTTTGGCAGCTCCAAATATTAAAAAGGCCTCAGTTCCATCTCCAATCTATAAAATAGCCCTCACTAGTGTGGGGCATGGTTGCTGAAGTCATGGAGAAGCTGGATGAGGAGGAAGAGGAGTTCTCCAGAAAGGCAGGCAGGTGAAATGTAAAGTCTCAGAGGCAGAACAAATCCTGTCACATTTGCCTAGGACCTGGTGTGTGGTGCAAAAAGGCTGGGGCTTGTAACGTGTGGATCAGACTGAGTTGCTTGAGTTAAGTTGGAAGAGAGTTATGTTAGAGCCCTGGAAGGTACATAGACATATTATGGCACCTCTAGCAAAAGAAATATCATGCAGCTATGAGTTATCTTTTCAAAGAATTGTTAAGTACATTGGAAATATTCATGATGACTAAGGCTAAGAAGAAAATCAAGGCAAATAGCTTCATTGAATGTGATACCCAGCCCATTATACCCACGCACACACCCTCGACAGTATTTATGTCAAGGTTCCTAACGTTGTATTCTTTATATACGATTTTCCCACTAAATATATCACACTTTAATATTATGTTATATCTGTAGAATGAAGAAAAGCATGCCTTTACATTCTTGAAAATATTTGCTGATTTCATTAATTAGTTGAATGCATGACTTAAAGTTAACAAGATTTGTTCTTCATTGAATGTATATTCTAATCAGCCATGCTTATATATTCTCTGTTTTACATTTGAGATGTATGGAATACATTTAGTGAGTTGGTACTTTCTTAAGAACTCTAGAGCACTTTAGTGAAATGTTTTCTCATTTTCAAATAAAGCATCATATTTTTTATCTCAAAAGTCATGCATGTGCATTAACAATTTGAAAATATAGAACTGATAAAAAGAGGTCAAAATTCATGCATTTTCTCAAGCCCCAGCAATGACTCCATTTTTAGCAAAAATATCAGTGGATGCAAATGTTTAAATTTAGAAAAAGATTGCTCACATTCCACACGTAAGGCAACATTCTTATTATTAGTATTCATTTTTAGTTTCTGTTTCCTATAACTTTTGTAACATTTTATTTATTTAAATAGCTATTTTTGGAGACTGATGGGATTTTCATTTTTTGAGAGTTCTATCTGGTGCTGTGGTTAAGATCCTGATAGCTAAATAGTGTTCAGGTTATTTACTCTCGATTTTGTCCTAGAACTGGGCCTTTACAAGGCTGTTGATCCATGTTGACAAGTTGTCCTCCAGAAAGGTTGTGTAATTTATTTTTCTCTGTAAGGCAAGAGTGTGCTCGATTTCCCCATGATATCAACAACTCTGAGTATTGGGGAAAAAAGACTTTTCCAGTTAGAGGAAAGATTTGTTTTCCTCTGATTTATTGACTTCTCTTTGAATATTTTAGAATGTCTACTTCTGATTCTTTTCATGAATTGTCTTTTCATAACTTACGCGTATTTCTCAATTGATCCATTTGCCTTTTTAGAAATTGGTATTTATTCTTTGTCTATAATAATCACTTCATCCTTTGTTATGTCTTAATAGTTTATACCTTGTTTTATTATTATTTGGGAAACCTAATGCTAAAGCCGGAAGTTAAATTTGTCCACCTTCCCTAGAGGTATTCTTCTTTCAGGAAAAGTTCCATGGCTCATGCATTTTGTGTGTCTCTGTATTAAATATGGTAGTGGAGCAAATAGTGGAAGGAATAGCTTGAACGTCATACCCCCCAAACTGACTGAGTTGATATCCCAGCTGTACCATTTTTTTTTTTTTTTTTTTTTAAGCACGTGTATGTATTACTACTGAGTGTCTTTGTCAATACAGGGGAAATAATAATTCCTCTGTCTTCAGGTTGTTGCGAGTGCAAATTAAAATAGATAGCAGAGTACTTGGTGTATTAGGTATTAAAATACACATTAGCTATTTCTACTGTGAAAGAATAAATATTCCAGATGCCTTTCTGTCAATCTGGTCTTTATTTCCTACATGAAACATAATTAGGCAACTGTGCAGATTCAGGGACCCCTGTGTCAAAAGGCAAGGTGTTTGTGGCAGTCTGGGGCTCACAGGTGGAAGCACTTTGTGTATGGTATAGACACTTGTGTGTGTTCTCCAGTGGTACCTTACTTCTCCAATTCAAGTTCATTGGGAAGAGTCAGCTAGGACTCCGAGGCAAATATGTGATTTTCTATATTCTGCTCTCAATCCCAAGTACATGCACCTTCATCCCTGGTCACATAGGACTGTACTTCTCCCCAATCCCACCCTGTATTGGCAGTCTGTCTTTTTTATTGTTGATCCCTAATCCTAAATAATATTGGCCACATAGTAAACACTCAGTTAATTCTTTTAAGCTATGTGTACACTTTTGATTTTATTGTCAAAAATGATTCTCAACCAAGGTTTATTTGTTTTCGTTGGGTCGGTTTTGGGTACCAGGCACCGTGGCACTCTGGAAGAATATTAGATTGGATTAGAATTCCATGTTCTTGGATCCAAATTGGCATTAGCTTTGTCTTGTGACCTCGAATCTATGTCCATTTTGTCATTTTCTCATTGCAACCAAAACTCACTGGGCTTTTGTGAATGTGATATGATGAGTCACATGAAATGTGCTATCGTATTAGGAAGGATAGTCATAACAAACATTTAATTATAAGATACGTTCACTGGAGCTTTTGATGTACTTCAAAAATAAGCTAATTTTTTTTTTTTTTTTTTTTTGTATGAGTTGGGATCAGAAGATTTTCTTGCCTGTAAAACTAAATCTCTGAAGTCCATTACTAATATGGTGATAAAATGCCCACTATCCTAATGGTTGTGAAGATATCGTGTGCTCTGTTTCATGCTATCTGGCATTGCCAAAGGAAGAATTCTCCTTTTTCCACCAGTGAACATAATTCTTGTAATTTCTTTATACCTCTTCAGAAATTGTAAGTTATACCAGATTGGCTCGGAAGTGTTCCCTGCACTCTTTTCTTCTTGCACAGATACTGCTGCTCAGAGAAGGGAGAAGAGTGAAGCTCTGTTGTTCCTCAGAGTGAAGTCTGTACAGGAGCCTCCAGAGGATCATTTCCTCCCTTGGTGGGATGCCGAGTCTGACACCTATGAGGTTTTATCAGAATGATTTTAGAAGTGTGAACCATAGTTGGCTTCCATTTTTTTGAGTATATTTTCAATAGTTGGAACAAAATTATGGAGAATTCTTACCAGTCTAACTGTAGCCTGCAATAGGAAGAAATCAGGTGTAAGTTACAATTGTGTTTGTTCCCTGTTCTCAAAACTTCTCAAGGAGAAGTCACTGCGTTTGTCACTGCGTTTGGGGCAGGTGATGTGATAAATTGTATGGGGACACCATATATCTTGGTTCACAAGTTGAGAGGATACATGGGGTGCTCTTAGCTTATACTCATGTACTCAAGAAAGAAGAATGTGGGGAGAGAGGGCGGAGGGGGGGGAGAATGATGCTCAGGAGACATCCTTCCTCCTCTGCAGATGTACACATGGGAGACTGAGCTTCCTCTGTGAGCTCTGAGCTGGGACTGAGCATCCTCTCGTGAGCTCTGAGCTGGGGACTGGACTTTCAACTAGTGGGAAGGAGCAGGGAGCTTATGCTAATTTTGGCCGTGCAACTTTTATAACTGGCTGGTTGGCTGTCCCTTGATTTATCCGTCTATTCAATAAGCTTGACTGAATATAAGTTTTAAAGAAGCAAGAAGTTTTAAGTAGTAGCAAACAAGACACTCTGTGTGTACTCCTTCAGAGCTAGATAGCCTGAGTCCCTCTGAGGGTGAGTGTTGTAGCCTTTTCCTCTAGTTGGAAGGTGGCTACTTCTGTCCTTTTCAACCTGGGATTTCAGACTTAGGTGGCTGTGCAGCCTTAGTCCCCATCCCATCTCTCAAAGCCTTCCCTGTCTCTGTGTGCCAGTTCTCCAAAAATGCACAAATTGCTACTAGGATTCAAGATCTTTTGGTACTGCACATCAATGTTCTGCATGGCCTGACAAATTGTGCATTTTACAACGACGCAGTTAAACCTGCAGAATGGCGAGCGACACAGAACTGCAGGTGGGAGAGCCAGTGACGGGGCTGGAAGACTTGCCGCCTTGACTGGAACAGCGTGTGGGAGGAAGTATCAGGCAAGTTATCCCTTTGAGTTTTATAGCATGTTCGTCTTTGCAAGTGCTTTCTCGTATTTTATCTCTTGAAAGTTAGGATGAGAACTTTGAAAGCAATGTAACAGATTTTTGGAAGAACAGTAGATTTTCTCGTGTTCGCTCATTCTTGGAATACCCTTGGATGATAGTCATCTGATTTTACATATACATGCTGTTCCTTCCAGTTATTTATCATGTTAGCTAATTGAGATGTGGTGGGCTGGGATTTGGTGGCTATATGTTGTTTTTAGCTCAGGCCCAAAGAAGATGCTGTCTAACTCTGAAGAGTTATTTTCGCAGTTCCTCTCAAGATTCTTTCTGCTTACACAGTTGTGTTTGTTGTCCGTGGCCTTTCCTCCTTCTTAGTATTATTTAGAACAAGTTGCTTTGGGGACTATGAGAGAACATTTGGCTTCTTTGCTGCAGCTTCTCAGTTTTCGGCATATATACTAATGATTTATGTTGAATAGCTGCTTATATACTGTGGGAGTGATTTAAGTTTTTCTGCTGAATAGTTTTCATATAGATAGAGCCTTGTTGCCTATATATTCATTGCTAGTATGCCTTTGAAGGTAGATATTGCTGGTCAGTTGGAGACATGATGCTTCTCCATCCATGACAATGCCTTCAGAAGGGCAATCGAGGTGGGCTGGACATCTATCTATCTATCTATCTATCTATCTATCTATCTATCTGTCTATCTATCTATCTATCTAAAACACTTTGCAATGATACTGCTGTCATCTACGAAAGTTGAACATTGTCATATCAAGAAACTAAGCGGAGTATGCATATTGGGTTCAAAAATAGCAACACAACATGAGGCTTTAGGTGTTGTGATGTTCAGTTGTGTGATCTTATTGAGAATATCATGATGTCCGAAGCTGTTTACAAATCAACAGTAAAAGATGGCAGAACAGTTCCCGCAACAGACGGGTAGACTCTTCTGAAGCACTGAGTAGATGATTGAGCACCGTACTGAATGGCATGAATATCATCTAAGTCCAAATTTGGGAACTGACTTTATTCCCTTTTATCATAGGAGTCAGGGAAAACTTGTCCAGTAGCAGGAGACAGTGCAACCTGGCTTTGGAAGGATTTCACTAAATTCTTCCAAGGCTTTCTTAGTCAGCTTGGGCTCCCCTAAGAAAATACCATAGTCTGGGTGGTTTACATAACAGACATTTATTTCTTATAGTTCTAGAGGCTGGAAAATCTAAGAACCAGGTGCCAGCACACTCAGTTCCTGGGGAGGGCTCTCTTTCTGGCCTTTTAACTCTTTCCTCACATGGCCTTTCCTGAACCTCTCCCTTTTCTTCTTATAACGTCACTAATCCGCTTACCATGGCCTCATCCTTATGACTCATTTTAACACGGTTTACCTCCCAAAGATTCCATTTCCAATTACCATTACATCACGGGTTAGGGCTTTATTATATAAGTTTGGTGGGGAATGTGGAGAGGACTCAGACATTCAGTTTGTAACAGAGACCACAGGGCAAAACCATGATGGTCCCCAGTGTCTAGAAGTGCCAGCCTGTGGTGGCAGATTTTAAGTCTTTGGTGTTGAATTATTTTTTAAATGGATGAAAATTTCTGATAAATAATGTCAGTCATTCTTTGAGCTATTTTAAAGGATTCTTCAGTTCACTTTAAATGTTTTGCTTTGATTTATAAAATACCGTATGTGACATAGAGAACAATGTGCTATATAAAGCACCTGGACACACATGTCTATATTTGCTGACATATGGCGTTCCAGAATTCTTTTCTATGCATATTTTTCAAAATTGCATAGCTGCTTCTCATGTTGGTTGGACCTCCCACTTCTTGTCACCATCACTCTTAAAAGGCTGATCCAGCTGCCTCATCACCACCCAGAATTTCTACAACAGGCTCCTGGCAGCCACTTAGCCCTCACTGTGCCTCCTATGGCTCATTCTTAGAGCTGCTGGAGGCTCCTTCCAACCCACTCACATCTTGCCTTTGCTTATAACCTTGGCAGTGACAACCAGAAAAAAAAAAAAATGTAGCTCTAGCCCCTTCCTAATAAATCTTCTCTCCACTCTCTGTCCCCCTGGTAATCAGGCTGCAGCTACTTTGTCCATCTTGCTGTTTCTCCCGATCGTATGACTAAAGCAGACGCTGCTGTCCTAACAGTCGCCCTGGTCTATCTTCTTCATATCACGTACGAGCACTAGAAATCCTCTCATTTAGTAATTGGTTTACAAGTTTGTTTTCTTGTTTCCCTCTATTAGATTGCAGACTCCTTGAGGGTTGATCATTAAAATGAATTTAACATTTATCACTTAGTGATGTGGTACAAACAGGAACTCATTAGTGCATACCTGGCTTCTGTGTAGATGCCTTTTAAAGAGATGATCATCAATGAATCCTGTCATAGATGCATGTTGCAATGAGAAGACAGGATAGGAGACAGATAATCTATCACTGAATGGATGTGTGAAATCAACGTGAAGGTCCCTAAGAGCCGCCTGTATTGTGCAGATCTACGGGAGAGCGTTTGCCTCTTGAGTCAGGGGTGGTGAATTTCCTGGCATCCTCAAACAGAGCAGGTTGCTTCTGAAAGCCAGGCTATTGCATAGTAAATGGAAACTGCAGCAGGAGAATATTTAACACACTTTGAATAGGAACCGAAATAGAACCAAAGAATAGAACAATGCCAAGTTTATGTTCTCATGGACCACTAATTATCATCTCAAAGAAAAAGAGTGGACTGTGAAACACTGGTAAGTGCTGATTAGGTGAGAACTTTGAGGCTATATTTTTCAAGACATCATAAGAAGAGATAGTATGGGTGAATCACAGCAAAATTAGAAACAACAGCATATATAATTATCAAAAGTGGATTTCTTTTCTCAGGTTTAATTTATATTATATTTCCTATTATATTTACATCAAAGGTATTGCCCATGATTTGGAATATTGTAAACTGAAAGCAAAGTACAATTTTAAAAATTACTTCAAAATCATACAAATGCTAATATTGGCATAAGCACTATTAGCTTGAATGGTGTATGTTGAAAACATTGTGATGTCCTGTATAAAGAATAATTACTAACCTGTTTTGACTATAGAGGATTTTTAAAATTTTTTTTGAATATTTTTTTAACTGCTACCTAATAAAACGTTGGAAGCTCATTTTATATGACTTTAAGAGTGGTATTTTGGTAATTTCATTTTTACTTTTATCTCAGGCTGTCTGTAATTCAGAGTTAATATTAATATAAAATGAAATATTTGCTTTTTAAAATTTTAATACCTCTCTTTTGGACCCCATTAACACAAAATCTCCTTAGTTATTTAAATTAGCTATGCATTTAGTGAATCATGTCTTTAAAATATAAAACCTGCACAGAGAGAATGCTTGAAGTTATCAAAAATACTAGGCAAGGAACATTTCTCTTGCCTCACGAGAGTATTTTAAAGTGGTTCCTTTTTGATGTTGAAATTGTGGCTACCCACTCAAACAGTAATTTAGATTAAGTTGTTTCTCTCTTGGAACGTTGAACTGGCTACGTGTTTGTGCATCTTTAAGTTTTGAATCATTTGTAAATCATTTCTTAACATTAGAGACTCAGTTGAGTCTTAGAGAGCCATTTGGAGGTTTGTAACTGAAAACATGTCATCTGCGGTGTGCCCAGATGCTGTTGCCTCCGGGCTCCATGGAAGGTAGCCTTCTGGCCACCTCTCATCATCTTCAAATGCGTTGTTGATATTTTGCATGTTGTCCAATTATTTTAGTGTTTGGCTTTCAGTCTTACAGAAAGAGGGAAAAGTGACCCTCATCTGATTATTTCTCAAGGGTAGTACATAGTACCTGACTTGAAAAGGTTTCTTTGTGTTAAGAGTCATCCCGGAAATTTGAAAAATAAACATCTGGGCCGACATTCCTATGTTCCTATTGAGACTGTGGGATAGGCTTCATGTGAAATTCCTGAGTTCTGTCTTTGACTTACCAAAATGACTGTCTCAATCTAATCATTTTCATTCTCCTTAAGAAGCTAATTAATAATTGAAAAAATAACATTTATGCTTCTTCCAAAAATAAAATCTCCATTTAGTGGCTTAATAAATAAGAGATTTGAATTCTCTTGTGTTTTCAAGTACTAAGGGAGATGTGCCAACTCTTAGGTCATGGGGGAAAGGATTGATTGGATTGGATTAAGATTGGCAAGGCTAGAAGAATTAACTTGAATCCCTGAGCAACTTCAAGAACCACGGACTGGAAGGTTTGGCCCTGGGGAGTGGGGTGCAGGCAGTTGCCGTCTGCCTCAGGCAGCTGTTTCTTGCCTTCAGCAACAATTCTACCTTTGCTGAGTTTTTTTCACTCTAGCTCTAAGGTTCTGACTTTGGTCTTTAAGCTACAGACGATTTAATTAAAGGACAAATATACAGGCTGTTCCCAGAGCTATGAATGGGATAGCCTCTGCAGGTTAGTTCTTAAGCTGAAGGTTTATGTAAGTTGGAACATGAACACTCACCTATTACTATAAATCGCCTCTTTTCCAAAGTGTGAGTCATACATTAGTCAGATATTTGTAACTTGGGGTTTATTGTAATAGTCCCTGGTGGCAAGCACTGGATATTTTTAACTTGGGGACTACCTGTAATGTTAGAATACCTGTCTTTGCATGAGGCTATTCTCTAAGATTTAATAAGTCTTTCGTGTTTTTACTTTAAAAACAGGATGGCCATAAAGTCTACTATTTTAAATTGCACATGAACTTTATAGTCACCTGTATTGTATGATAATTTCAAATGAGATTAGAATTCACACAGAAATGTTATTCATTTATAAAATTGAAGTCCTGAGTCTTGTTCAAATGTTTACTTCAAATTGTATGTGCTGGTAATGCCAAGTTGGGGGCTTTAAATTATAATTTAATATCCATGACTATGAGTAAGCAATTCATAAAAATTTTCAATTTAAAAAATCTAGTTTATACTCTCGATATGATATGTTGAAAATGATACTTTATACTTATGGCCTCCTCCTCAAAGCCCATAACCTCAGTCTAATATTGTGGAAAACATTCCAAAAAAATAACCAACAAGTATGACTTTAAACTGTCACGATCATCAAAAGCAAGGAAAGTCTGAGAAATGGTGAGAGGCACAAGGAGTCCAAGGAGGTCTGATGACTGAATGTAGGGTGGTATTCTGGATGGGGAAAAATCAAGTACAGCTTTTAGTTAATAACCCTGTGTGGATGCTTGTTAATTAGTTGAAAAGGAGCGTACCATACATATGTTAATGTGAGATGTTTATGATAGGGAAAATTGTGTCCTAAAGGATAAAAATTGGTTTTTGGATGTAATTTTTAACACTATATGTTTTAAAATGCTTGCTCAAAGTTTGTAAACACCTGGATAAAGGAAAGGATGTTTTATTCAATTTTAATAGGCTGGGACTGTGTCCTAATATTTTATAAGTGTTATTCAAGTGGATTTGTTAGTTCTTAAGTAATAAAACATCATAAAATATTTGTATCACTTATGTCATAGGCTTGTGGCTAAGGTGAGGGGAGTGAGAATAAGTACTCAAAGTTGTTGTAAAATAAATAGAAAATAAAACTATTTACAGTAGAACCTCCATAGTTGACTACCTCCCTACATTGACTACCTCCTTAAGTTGACCTAATTTTCGTAGACAGGACGTGCACCACACTTATGTATCAGCACAGTAGGCCTCATTCCTTATGCTGCTGACCCGTTTGTTATAGCCCCTTAGGTTGTCACCTTACAGACCTTCTACTGTATCTTGTTTGATGATGGTTTTGAAACTTAAAAAGCAGACAACTCAAAATTTGCAAAATGTCTCAGGTATGGCATTTTGTTTAGACAGAGTATAGCTTTTATAGAAGGGGCATTTTTATAACTTGCTTGAAATATTTTAGGAAATGAGTAGGAATATTTTCTTCCATTTATAAGACCAAAAATGTAATTAGTCTTTATTTTATGAACCACCTTACTGCTATCTGAAGATAAATTTTAATACCTCCCACCAACACTTACACACAACCTACACAATCCCCAGATTGTACACATAGTTAGGGTAGCTAGATTTAGAAAATCAAGACGCCTACTTTGAATTTCAGACTTTTTTTTGTTATTGTTGTTCAGTATAATTGCCTCTCAGTGTTTTCATAGGACACACTTACACCCCAAAATTATTTGTTGCTTCTCTGAAATCCAAATGGAACTTGATTTCTTCATGGTTCAGTCTTGTTTATTTAATGTCTCAGAATTTATCCTTTTCTTCTGTTTTCCAGTTTTTTGGCCTGTAGTTCATAATAATCTCTAATGATCCTTTGTATTTCTATGGTACACATATCAATTGTAATGTCTCCTTTTTTATATCTGAATTTATTTTTTCAGTCTTTCCTTTTTTCTTAATATAACTAAAGGTTTATTAGTTTTTTTTAACTTAAAAAAAACCAATTTTCATTTCATTGATATTTTGTTTTAATTTTAGTATCAATTTCATTTATTTTTGCTCTGATCTTTATTATAATTTTCCTTTTACTATTTTTGGGTTTGGTTCTTGCTGTTATAAATTTTTTCAGTACATTTTTAGCTTATTTATTGAAATTTTCTACTTTTTTGGTGTAGGTACTTATTGATATAAACTTTCCTTTTAGTACTGCTTTTGTTGTATTCCTTAAGTTTTGAGTATGTTGTTTCTATTTTTATTTATTTCAAGAAATTTTTATATTTTCTTCTTTGTAATTACCTCTTATTTTTGCTTTCTAGTTTTATTCCATTGTGGTGTGAAAAGATGCTTGATGTGATTTCAGTTTTTAAAATTTTGTTGAGAATTGTTTTGTGGTCTAATGTATTGTCTGTCCTGGAACATGTTCCATGTGCCGACGAGAAGAATATTATTCTGAAGCTGTTGGGTGTAGAGTTCTGTAAATGTCAGGTCCATATGGTCTGGAAAGTGTAGCTGAACTCCAAAATTTCTTTGTTGATCTTTCCATTGTTGAAAGTGGACTGTTGAAGTCCCCTACTCTTATAGTAGTGCAGTTTATCTCTTTGGTTAGATTTGTTAATATTTCCTTTATATGTGTGTATGCTCCAGTGTTGCACACATACATATTTATGATTGTTATATCTTCTTGCCAAATTGACCCTTTTATTATTACATAAGGACCTTGTTTGTCTGTTTTTGTGTTTTTTTTTACTTATTCTATCTGATATAATTATTGCTAGCCCTGCTCTCTTTTGCTTTCCATTTGCATGGAAAACTTGAACATACCAATAATGAATAATCATATTAACTCAACAATAAAACATTCTCCCCAAAAATATAGGTCCAATATTCAATGGCCACACTACTGAATTCTAGAAGACTTTTAGAAATAACTAATACTAATTCTTCTCAATCTAGTCCAAAAAAATTGAATGGGAAGTTATTTTTCCAAACTCATTCTACTATGTCAGCATTACCCTGATACCAAAGTCAGACAAGAGCACAACAAAAAAAGAAAATGACAGGCCAATATCCCTGATGAAGATAGAGTCAAACATTATCAAGAAAATACTAGCAGACCAAATACAACAGCACACCTACAAGATTTTGCACCATAATCAAGTGGAATTTATTCCAGTGATGCAAAGATGGTTCAACATATGGAAAGTAATAAATGTGATACATAATATCAACAAAATGAGAGATAAAATCCTTATGATTATTTCAGTAGATGAATAAATATATTTGAAAGAATTTAATATCCCTTTATGATACAGCTCTCAGTAAATTAGAGATGAAAGATTATGCCCTAAACAATAAAGACCATGTATGACAAGCCCATAGCTAACATTATACTGAATAGGGAAAAGTTGGAAGCCTTTTCTTTAGTATCTGCAACAACACGAGTATGCCTACTGTTACCACTTCTTTTTCTTTTTTTCTTTTCCTTCACCACTTCTTGTCAACATAGTGCTGGAAGTCTGAGGCATAGAAGTTATGCAAGAAAAAATAAATACACAAAAGGCATCCAAACCAAAACTGAAGAATGTGGTGAAACTGTCCCTGTTTGCAGATGATATGATCTTATATTTAGATAAACCTAGATTCCTCCTCCAAAAAAAAAAAAAAA
Source organism: Loris lydekkerianus (assembly GCA_963574355.1). Classification (NCBI taxonomy): domain Eukaryota; kingdom Metazoa; phylum Chordata; class Mammalia; order Primates; family Lorisidae; genus Loris; species Loris lydekkerianus. The sequence continues at coordinate 114,834 of CAUYPK010005114.1, read as the reverse complement.
TAATAATAATAACTCTTGGGACTGATAAATAAATTCAGTAAAATCATAGGCTACAAAATCAACATATAAAAATCAGCAAGTTTTTATGTGCCAAATCTGAAAGGGAAATTAAGAATGTAATCTCATGTATGATGGGTACAAAATAAAATCCTAGGAATAAATTTAACTGATAAGGTGAAAGATCTTTGTGATTAAAACTATAAAACAATAGCAAAAGAAATTGGAGAGGACACAAAAAGCAGAAATATATCCCATGTTCATGGATTGGAAAAATTAATATTGCTGTGTTCATACTATTCAAAGTACTTCATTGCCATCTTTATCAAATCTTCTTCAAAGAAATAGAAAATGATGCTAAAATTTGTGTGGAACCACAAAAGACACCAAATAGCCAAGGTAACACTGAGCAAAAAATACAGACTGGAGGCATCATACTGTTTGATTTTAAAATATATTAAAAGTTATAACCAAAAAAGCATGCTATAAAATGAAACACACAGGCCAGTGGAGCAGAATAGGTAACCAGAAATAAATCCATGCATCTCGGCCAACTGATCTTTTACATTGGTGGGAATGTAAAATAGCACAGTCATTATGGAAACAGTGTGGAGGTTCCTCAAAACCCTAAAAGTAGAACTAACTTATGATCTAGCAATCCTTTGGGTGTATATCAAAAGGAAAAGAAATCAGTGTGTTGAAGAGGTATCTGCACTTCCATGTTTATTGTGGCACTATTCACAATATCCAAGATATGGAATCAGCCTAAATGTCCATCTGTAGATGAATTGTTAAAGAAAATGTGGTACATGTACACAGCAGAATTCTATGGAGCCATCTAAGAATTAAATCTTGTCTTTTGCAGCAACACGAATGAGCCATGGAGAACATTATGTTAAATGAAAGAAGCCACACAGAAATGTAAATATCTCATGTTCTCCCTCACTTGTAGGAGCTAAAAAAATTGATCTTATAGAAGAAGAGAGTAGAATAGTGGTTAGCAGAGGCTGGGAAGTGTTGCAGGGAAGGAGGGAGTAGGGAGAGATTGGATAATGGGCACTTTATAGTTAGATAAGAGGAGTATGTTCTAGTGTTTTATAACACAGTAGGGTGACTATAGTCAACGATAGCATTGTATATTTCAAAATAGCTACATCAGGGGATTTTGAATGTTACCAGCATAATGAAATCATAAGTATTTGAGGCAATGATATGCTCATTACCCTGATTTGATCAGTGAGCATTGTGTACACTTATGAAAACATAACTTTCACTCCATAAATATGTACAAGTATTATGTGTTAATTAAAAAAAACCCAAATTTTAATTACCTATGCAGAGCCCCTTGGACACAGTGGGACCATCAGTCCATGCCCTTTAATAGTGGTGATGGTAATAATAGTGTAAGAAGACTGTTTGAGGTTTTATTGTATGCTGCTGACTGCCACCCCTCACTGTGATAGAATGCCTTCTTCTTGGTCTACTGATTTCTCAACATCACTATCCTAAATTCCACTCTTTCTGTGCTAAGCCTTTTGGTCTTAACCTCAGCCCCCAGTGAATTCCTAACAGAACTTTCATTTTCCATTTCCCGCAGAACACTTCATATCTAGCCTTCTATAGTCATCATTTCCTAAGTTTGTAGACCGTGAAGAGAGAGTCTGTAATAATTCTCTGGATGCCTAATAAAAATGACCATAACGTTTTGTTAAAATATTTTATAATTGAATAAGGGGATTACTAAATTATTCTCCTTAGCAAATAATCCCCAGTTTCAGCAGCTCAAAAGAGTACATTTCCATCAAGGGTTGGCAAAAGGGGTCTTGGCTAGTTCTGGTTACATGGGGCCTCAGGCCAGTGGATCCTCTATCCCCCTGTGGTTTTCCTGACTACTGAGGTAGGAAAGGAAGTGGGAAATGAGTCATGCGTCACTGAGTTTGTTTCATCAGGAAGTGAACTACACAGCCATGCCCAACTTTAAAGGGAGAGGGAAGTCCAGGCCTACCATGTGCCCAGAGGACACGAAGAGCATTGGAGAACATGTTTTTGTGGAATTCTTGAGAGTTGGCTAGCTTTCATATATTACATATACATATACATATACATATACATATACATATACTTGACGTAGACGTATATACACACACACATACTTACTATGCATACACACATATATACACACTTTGTGAGCCTATGGTTGTTTATTAATAATACAAATCTCATTTCAGAATTCGTGTACATAAGGTAGAAACTGAGATTATTGGATAAGAGAAAATGAATGTCAAAGCCTCATTAACAGCACAGAATAGGATGTGAGTCATGACTGGGAATAAATATTATGATAATATGCTCAAATAAAATGGTAGCATCTTCCAAAGCCATTTTGCGATTTTTTTGATATTTCCATGAAAATTAACTTTCCTAAAAATACTGTTCCCAGAAATTAAGAGAAGGCAGATCAAACTTTTCTTACATTTTGTATATATATGTAGCCAGGTATGGTGTGTGTGTGTGCACACGTAAAAGAGACAAAATAGTCATCTATTTTAAATCGCACATGCACTTTATGGACAACTTGTGTGTACAGAGAGAGAGAGAAAGAGAAAGAGAGAAAGAGAGAGGTTTTCATAAACTTGAAGAATGGAGTTTTGTTTCCTTTTGGTAGAAACAGTGACTCATATGCAGAGAATTTCGCCCATTTTCACCATCTTTCTCATCTCACCTTGTCCGCCCTGCATCCCTGCTGCTCCGGCCTCCCTCCACCTGCCTCTCCTTGCTGACACTTCCATCCTGAGGATTGTGGAGGTCGGGGTGCTGCAGTCATGTTCTGCTGAGCCGCTTGGCATCTGTCTCAACCTTCCTCTTCCATGGAGCACGGTCTCCATGGTAACCATGGGGTGCTCTGCAGGCAGCTCTGCCATGTGGGGCGGCTGGAGCTGGCAGAAGCAATCAAAGAGTGGGGAGGCCTTGAGGAGCCCTGGAAAAAGCTTCCAGTGTAATTGCAGAGACAGAAATGAAAAATGGGATTCATTTGAAACATCCAGGCTAGCGGTGAAACTCCCAGGAGGCCCCATCTCTCCTCCCCACCTTGCAAATGATGGTACTTTAATGACCACATGTTTCTTTCCCCTTCCTTTTCTCTGCTGGAGTCTCAGGAAATACGGGTGGGCAGGTTTGAGGCTGGGCCAGCGTGAGTCTCAGGTTTGGGCCACTGCTAACTTCACGGAACAGCAAGGGCTCTGAGGAGAAAATCTGAAGAGGTGTAGACACCCAATCTTGAGGTCAGTGTGTCTTACCCTGCAAACTTGAGCTCGGACTTCTGGAAATAACTTCTAGACCGTTTTGTAACCATCTCAGCTTTGCAGCAGGTTTCCGATGCAATTGTACTCAGTTTGAGATTATAGAACACTGATAAACCTTTGCTTCGGTTTTCTCTAACCATCGGTCTATTCTGAAGATGTGTAGTAAACTGAAGTACGGTTTCTTTTCTTCAGCTCCTGTGAACCCTGCCTTACTTTGGCCTGACCTTTTCTTTAGAGAGTTCGTCAGAGAGAAGACAGCAAACTTTTATAAGAAATAATACACATTAGTGAAGAGTGAAAGCCAAGAAGAGATGGAAGAAATTTTTAGGAGCCAGAACCAAAGAAAATGTGTGATGTTGATGGTAGATGTATATATACACACACATTTTTATAACACACTTTATTAATATACACTGTTGACGTTATTCAAAGACACAATGAAAAACAATTTAGAAAAGATATAATTGCATTTTTGAGTACATCTCTGATTGCTTCTAACATTTTTGTTTCTCTGTGTGTGTGTTTAAATTGTTAAACTGTTGTATATTTCACTTTAAGAAAGCAAGCTTAAACGGAAGATAATTGTCTTCTGTATTTCTTTCTTTCTTTTTTTTTTTTATAACTGAGATTTATTTACTGGATTCTGCTATATAGGAAGTCTCAGAATTTTGCATGCTAATCTTTGGAGCTTAAATATTTTTTGATATTGGGTGGATTTCTATACACTTTTATGAAATTCAGTATTTACAATTTGAACTTTTATTTTTTCTTTGTACCATAGCACTACTTCCCAAGTGAAATAAAGTAGCAGTTCTTTAGATCTTCACATTCTGATACTCTTGTGTCTTTGTCTTAGAGATAAGCAACAGCCCCGTAGAATCTGGGGATGACGGTGGAATGACGTTGAAGATGGTGATGACCATCATTACTGAAAGTGAGGCCATTTTTTCCCAAACCTTTGATGTTCTTGCTGTGGATTTAGGGAGAAATATTAAATAAAAGCTTGTGAATACATTAAACATCAGAGATCTCCAAGAACATTCAAATATTGGTGATATAGATAGTTTAAAAATTATTTCCGTATCTTTCGAATATTGTTTCTTTTACAAATTATTGATGACTGATTTCTTATTTGCTTGATTTATAATGATCATTCAAAAGGGTTTACTTTTAAAAGTTAATTTGGAGACATAATAATGAATTTTAGAAATTAGTTATAACTGAAGGCCGATGTAAACAACAAAGAGCCAAAGGCAAAGCATATAGCAGTGTAATAGGGAGAGCACAATTTACTGGGAAAGAATAATAATTGACAATTTCAAGAAATTAGAGGGAAAAAATGGAAGAAGAGGAAAGAAAGCAGATGAAAACCAGCTGTTATAAACGTGCACATTGTAGTCGCTCCTAAGAGCCCAGGTATGATTTAGCAACTGAAATTCATGTGAATCACAAACCACTTCAGTGTTTACAACAGAGGGAATTTAATGCTGGTGATTGGTTACACCTTTGATAGAAAAGCTGAGAAGTTAAACAGAATGACAGAGAAGTAACTCAGGGAGGAGCCTCAGGAAGCCACTATCCTTGGCTTAGAGAGGCAGAGACCAAGTTGACACCCCTTGCACCTCCTAGAAGACATATTTGATTGTCGCGACTGGGCAGAGGGTGCTACTGGTGTCCACACTGTGGAGGGCAGGCGTGCTGCTGGACATCCTGCGAGGCACAGGACAGCCCCACAGCAAGGATATCTGCCCCCCCCCAATGTCTGCAGTACTGAAGTTGAGAACCCATGGCTTAGAAAGGTCAACTGCAGGCCTGGGCTACTCAGGGAGACAGCCCATCCCAGGAAACTCAAAGCCATGGGAGGGAAGGAACAGCCATCAAAGAGTCTGTGGTCACCGAGTAGGAGGCAGAGCCGTATTCTGGCTCCTGCCTCCTCCCATCAGGTCAGGGTCTCCCAGTGGCTGAAGTCAACCTAGGGGCATTTGCTACAGATGCACAGAAAACTGCCAGCAGGGCAGCCCCTCACTGCAGGACAAGCCTAGAGAGAGAGGCCAGAACTGGGGTATGCACAGGAAGGGACCGGCCAACAATTACTGTAATTCACAATGCTGAAAGATTAAATAGAGAAAACAACGATCATTTCAATCAGTGCTTAAAAAATGATAAATTCCACTCCTGATCATGATTAGTTACATCAGTAAACTAGGAATTAAAGGAAAGATTATAATCTAAATAATACTGCAGTCTTAGGCTTCTCAGTATAGTCACAACGAGCAAAAGCATCTGCTAACACAGCTTCTTTAACCACAGTCATGACAATAAGGCAAGATCAGACATGAGGAGAGAAGGCTGGAGAAGGAGGAACAACCTAGAATTATGTGTAGTTTATATGAATACTTGTGTACAAATGGCAAGGGACTCTTGGGATTAAGATTAAAAATTTTAAAGGAAAGAATTTAGCCACGTTCTCTGGATTAAATATGGTGATATTAGATACAGTTTATTTCTTTGATGTTTAATTTATACCAATAATTTAAAATTACTTTTAAAAGTTAACATAGAGACGTCATAGCCAATGTTGGGAAATGTTGTAACTCAATTCCAGTTTGGGAAGGTGTAAAGCAAAGCAGCGCTAACTTTGTACATTTGCTTCAATCCCATGTCATTACCAAATGCTTATAATGTAGCATTAAAAAGAAAATGCTTATAATGTAGCATTAAAAAGAAAAACATTTATTTAAATTAGGCTCTCAGACCCTTACTCTACGCTTTCCTCTCCATGCAAAGTTGACTTCTGTTTTGTTTAAATGTTTATATATTTTTAATTATTTGTATGTATATGTGTATGTGCACACACACCTAGTGAATTTGGTGTGAATATGATTATATAGATTTTTATTAAATGTTTACATGGTAAGCCTGTTGATTTTTAGGTGGAATTCTTCTCTGTGCAGTGTATTTGTGACTTAAGTCACCTTGTGGGAAGATTGTATATACAACCTGTTTTCTGTCTACCTAGTCTAGATACCTTGTCTAAAAGCATAACATAACACCATCTGCCCATCTCTTGAGAGAGTAGCCATGGAGACTGGGTCTTGTCTTCTGCTTCTTTATATGAGTAGCACCAAGTTGACTATCTTATAAATGGGAGCCATTCAGTAATGTTATTCAGGCATGATGTGGCTGTGATGAAAATAGAGAGTTCTACACAATTTCATCTGGTTCATCCCTTGGCAAGGATAGTCTCTGTGAGACCGTGCGGAAGGAAAAGTAAATGTGATGGTGAAGCAACACTTGGTCTTGAACTTGACTGTGTTCTCGCCAGTATTGGTGGGTTGGAAACTCCGCACCCCATGGAATACTTGGGGTAAACTCCGGAGTGTATTCAGGGTCACTGAGTTTCACTGTGTTAGTCTGCCTAGGATGCTCTAACAAAATGCCATAAACTGCATGGTTTATAAAAAGCATCATTTGTTTCTCACAGCTGTGAAGGCTGGAAAGTCTAAGACCAGGTACCAGCAAGGTTGGGTTCTTGATGAAGGCCCCGTGCTGGCTGGCAGACTGCGGCTTTCTCACTGTGCCTTTGCAAGGGAGGGAGAGTAAGCTTTGGGGCCTCTTCTTGGACGTACTACAGTCCCATCAGGAGGGCCCACCCTCATGACCTCATCTAAGCCTATTTTCCTTCAAGAGGCTCCACCTCTAACATCCTATCACCTTGGGAGCTTCCATATATGAAGTTTAGGCTGACACAGGGATTCAGTCCATGATACTCTCTAATCCTAAATGCTCATCCACTGCCTTGGGAAGGGTATGAAGATTTTGGATTGAGCTACATATTCATAGAGGAACAGCCATAGAAAGCAAAGTGTACTTATACAAATTCAATAGTGAAGTAGGGGATAAGGGAGCACAAAGTGAGTTGGGGGGTAAGAGAGGGAGGTAATTTTGAAGCTGAGAAGCTGAATACAACAGTAGGAAAGTGTTTGAAGCTCAAAAGAGCACAGGTTAGAAACTTTTGTTTCTAAAAGGGTAAAGCCTTTGTTATTTTATAGGAAAATTATTTTTACGTTTTCCACCTAAGTGCACGGATACAGTTATGAATACTGTGAAAGATCAAAATTCTTATTTGTTCTATCGTGCAAACCAATTCAAGATTGGATAATTTATATTTTTTTCAGATTTGTTTTAAAGTATCAGTGCCATCACTGGTATATATCCATTGTTTCATAGCTAACTTAATGTGTGTCTGTGTTATATGTTCCCTTGGAAATTGATGGTGAGATTTACCTGACCTAGTACAGGGTATCTGGGTGAGGAATCATGATGCTGATTTCTTGAGTTAAATGGTATCCTTTTTCCCTTATGCATGGTGTCATTTTTCAGGTTTGGGTTATCCAGAGTCTACCTCAGTCTGACAATATTAAATGGAAAATCTTAGAAATAAACAATTTACAGGTTTAAATTGTGCACCTCCCTGAATAGCGTGATGGACTCTCACTCTTCCTGTGGTGCCAGTCACCCCTTCATCCAGAACCCTCATGCCGTCTCGCTGCCCACCCATTGGTCACGCAGCATTAGATTGGCTGTCGGGATATTGCAGTGCTTGTGTTTAAGCAGCCCTTATGTTACTTCATGATGGCTCCAAAGCACTACATTGCTGGCACCTTGTTATCTTTGTTCTATTTTATTATGGCTGTTGTTACTCAATTCCTGGGCCTAATTTAGAAATTAAACTTTATCGTAGGTATATATAAAATGAAACAGAGTATATATAGACTTCAGGGCTATCACTAGTTTAGGCATCTTGGGAGGTCCTGGGTCACGTTCCTGAGGGTAAGAGGCCCCTGTATTACAGGGTTTGGCTGTGTGATGTTTGCTGTTGCTTGCCTCGTCTGGTGCAGCACAGAGATTATGAAAAATTGCTCACAAAGAGGTCATAAGATGAGAGAATTTTATCCTTAAAAGTTACTGTTTTAACTTAAAAATAGGATAGGATGTGAATGTATGGTTAATGAATTCCAAAGTTTCCATTTATTTTTCTTTTCCCTCAAAGCAAGTCTGTAAAGATGCTTAAGACTGCACTCACCCCCGAGTGGGGCCTGCCCGTCCAGGTGGGAAGGGAATGCCTCATCCTGACCATTCCCCCGTAGGCAGTAACATTAGATTGCCTTTTCTGAGTCCCCTCTCCCTTGCCTTTACTTTTCCTTGCCATCGATGGGGAGGGGGGTGTCACTTGTCAGTCCGTCTGTTGGCTTGAATGGGTATGTTGAAGGTCAGCATTCTCGGCAAGGCAGTTGGCAAGCCCCACACGTTCTTGTCACCTCCTCCCTGGGCAGCTGTCACAGGGGTGGCCTCCCGTCCAGCCCTTTGCCTAGCTGGGAAGATTCACGCAGAAAGTGCAGTTGCAGGGTGGCTATTTTGGCATTTATCCCAAGGTGATAATTCACCCTTACCAGCAACAAAGTGGATGCCATGTTTTTAATTCCATCTGATATTTCTTAATTGATTTAGAATGAAGAGGTGACTTATATGCACCCTGTTTATATTGATTTTAACATTATGATAAAGTGGTAAACTTAGATAGTCAATAACATCTATTTGTGACCCAGTTCACCTTGAAAGATAAATCTATCGGCGCTAGAAAGAAGGAACCTCAGCCCTCCCAAGAGGCACCTGTCTCACTAGTCTTAGGAGCAGATGCACTAGACTTTAACCTTCCGCGTGCTGCCTCGTTTGATTTGGAAGTCTGGTCCTGTTTAGGGGTGACTGTTTCCCTCATCATTGAGGTCATTCCAAGCAGATTCATGCTGTTGATGAGCTTTTAAATTCTTGTGCTTACCTGTGCTCTGCTTGAACACTGTAAACATCTCAGAACTACCTTTTACCCTGTTTGTTATTGCATATATGTTTTGGTTAACTATGTAGAAATTAGTAAGTTTTCCGCAGCAAATAATCCAGAAATTGTCAAACCAAATTTTTCTGCATCTTTACCCTTCTCTCCTCTGAAAGTGTCTAATTATTTTTCCTTCCCAGTAATAGAATCGGAAATTTGCCAGTGAAAGCTCTTACTGCTATAATTGTGTCTCATACTTAAGTAATCTCAAGTCTCACAATGATTTGTGAAGAGTTGCCTCATTTTAAGTGAAATTACTAAAATATTACATTAGTAAAATATTAACAACATCACAGGCAGGAACCAAGTATTCTTTGAAGATCATTTGGAGACAAAAGGAAGACCTCTAGAGGGTGCCAGAAAGTCTTTCTTTGGTACAGGGATGATAACTTGGTAAACTATCAGTTACATTTCTAAAGATTTTGCCATCTTTTCTTTTTTAAATGAAAGCTTGTTCTGAATCTTATAGTTCTGAAAGGAATGAAAGGTTAACAGAAAGGAGGGAATCCTTGAACCAAATGACCAGCTTAATCTGGTCTTACTAATTTATAGCATCCTGTCTACTCAACTTGTGGGTTTGAGAGTAAAGACTATTATTTGTCCATACATTTCAGAAATATTTGCTTGACATTGACAGATCTCAGTTAATTATTTCAAATTATTGTGGGGTTATCGCTCTACTTGTATATGACATATGTTATTGATAATTTTGGTAAAAGGTAAATACTTTTTTTAACGGTAAAATATTCCTTCCCCCAGAACACTTGCAATGCTTTAATGTGATACTGTGAGTCCAGTCCCTGAGCAGCCAACATTTTCATTTTCAACCTGGCCCGTAGGACCTGAGCTCTTTTGGACCTCAGCTTCCTTCTCTCTAAAATGATGAGATTGGCTGTCTCTAACATTATAGCAGTTTAATGTCTAGATTTTATAAATATACATATAATGCTTCTTTAAACATAGATGTAATGCTTCTCATGTGCCACCTGTTATTGTAAACCCTTATAAATATTAATGTTAACTCCCTGAATCCCCCCAATAATCCTACGAGACAGGTACTGTTCTTATCTCTGTTTTGCAGAAGGGGAAACCGAGGCACAGAGAAGCAGAGACACTAAACAGCTTGTCTGCCTTTATGTAACATCTTCTATAAACCAAGCCCTGTAAATATCAGAGGTGGCTTACAGAGAAGCTGTCTTGTTCAGTTTGCACTGCTGTAACAAATCACCCCAGGCTGGGAGTTTACACGTGGCAGAAATTGATTTCTCACGGTTCTGAAGGCTGGAAGTCTGAGGCTGGGGCTCTCTCTGGGCTGCAATCAGCTGACTTCCAGTTATATTCTAGGGGGGAAAGAGCTAGCTAACTCTCCAGCCTCTTTTTATAAGGGGATTAATCCCATTCATGAGAGCTCCACCCTCATACCTTCCTCTAACCCAAAGACCTGCCAAGACCCCCAAGCCAGAGCCCATGACATCAAGAATTAGCATTTTGGCATATGAATGGGAGGGGCGCAAACATTCATTCTGTTGAGTTTCCAGCAAAGGTTCATTTTCCACAAATTGATGTTACAAATTCATATCTTGATCAGTAATTAGAACATTTGGCCATTGTTCCTGACTGTTTGCATCTGTGGAAGTTTCCCTGCAGGCTTTCACTTCCATTTTCCTGGCCCTTGCTGCCCCAGTGCGTGCTGAGGCCTCATGTGCCTGGCTGACCTGAGGGAGGGCAGGGGAGGAGCCTCCTCTGCCCTTTGGGGGGGTGTTGAGGACAGGTTTTCTTTCTTCGCCCTACAGGAGCCCACCTGGCACCTGATGCATTTTAGCACTTCCGTTTTATAGGAATTGAGCCAAGGAAACCTCTGTTTATTTCAATCTCAACAAGTTCAAGGAATTTTGCAAAAGCAAGTTCTTTGTAAGCAAATCTGGGTCTCCAGTTTTCTGACTGTAGGGCTCCATCACATGTGCCAGCGTCACTTCATTTTCTCAGACTGGCCATGGACAAGGCTCAGCTTTCCGGGTTTCTCCACCTGGGCACTATTTTGACTGGCATTATGGGCTGGATAATGGTTGGTGGGAGGAGGCTGTCCTTTGCATTATAGGCTGTTGGTGGCATCCATCCCTAATTTCTGCCCATGAGAGCCCCTATCCCCTGGTGTTACAATGATTAATGCCTCCTGGGCAGAGGGGAATAGCATCTCCTGTGGTTGAGAATCACTGATGTAAGTTAGCAGAGACTTTACATGGCCCCAGCCCCTTCAGGAGTCCTGTGTGGGCTGTCCCTTTGGGTACTCTCCCTTGTGCCACGGTGCCGGCTGTAGTGGAGGGACACGTGACCTCTTTCCATTCCAAGTCGCTCTGCATGTGACTATTTTCCAGATGGTTTTCATGCTCCATCAAGACCTCCCTAATGTTCTCAAGGTGCAGGCAGTTTGAGATTTTCATCCTAACACCCATCAGCTGCTTTGTCAAGGGGATCAGAATATTACCTGCTTTCTTATTTTATTCTTTCTTTGATTCTAATACTTCATTCTGGCACTGGAAAAGGAAACACACTTGTACGTGTATTTTGGCCTAAATTGATTTGTCTCCTCACCTCTGGTGCACCTCTTGGGCAAAATGCTTTTGAAGAAGACATATGTTTTAATTATGGTGAAATGTACATACCATACAACTTACCACTTTAAACCAGTTCTATGTTTACAAAGCTGTGGCATTTCATACCTGCATAGTGTTGTACAACCATCACCACTATCCGTTTCCGGGACTTCTTTGTTGTTTTTTTTTTGTTTGTTTTTTGTTTGTTTTTTGTTTTCAGTAAGTAGCCTTGCAAATACAAGACCTCAAAAACTTGGGTGAAGACACAGAATTATTCCTCTCCATGGAAATCTTTAGTAAAAGGCGAAAGATGTATGCTCTGTGAAGAGAAACCAGAGTATCCCGGGACTTATTTCAAATAGCTTAGTACTCACTAAACAACAACTTCCTATTCCCCTCCAGCCCTGCAAATGGCGTCTACTATTTCTGTCTGTGAATTTGGCTGTCTTGCTCCTTCATAGGTGGAATCACATCCTGTTTGTCCTCTTTGTCCGGCTAATTTGACTTAATGTAATATTTCAAGGTTTGTCCATATTTCCTGTATCAAAATTTGGTTCATTTTTGTGACTGAATAATATTCCCTCCTCAAATATGCCACATTTTGTTTATCCATTCAACCATCTACGGACATATGAATGCTTCTGTCTTCCAGCTATTGCTAATAAAGCTGCTGTGAATATTGCTGTACAAATATCTATTTGAGTCCCTATTTTCAGATCTTTTAGTTACCGTATATACTCGAGTATAAGCCGAGTTTTTTCGGCACAAAATTTGTGCCAAGTTCGGGTTTTTCGGCACAAATTTTGTGCCGAAAAAGCTCGGCTTATACTCAAGTATATACGGTATATAACTAGGCGTGGGATTGCGGCATCATATGGGAATTTTATGCTTAATTTTTTGAGAACCAGACTATTTTCCATGTTACCTGTCCCATTTTACATTCCCACCAGTGATACATGAGACTTAACAATTTCTCTGCATTCTCACAAATGTGTATTTTCTATTTTATTCTTATAGCCATCCTAATGGGCCTCAAATAGTATTTCACTGTGTTTTGATTGCATTTCCCTAATAACTAATGATGTTGAGCATTTTTTTTTATTTGCTTTTGGTCATTTGTTTATTGTTGAGTATATCTTCTGTTGCCCACAACCGAATACCTGTAACTTGTTAATTTATAAAGAAAAATAATTTATCTTGTACAATTATGGAAGTTAAGTCCAAAGTAGGGAGTTGTTTTTATTTTATTTATTTTGTTTGTTTGTTGGAGACAAAGTCTTGCTCTGTTTCCCAGGCTAAGGTGCCATGACGTTAACCTTGCTCATAACAACCTCAGACTGCTCAGCCTCCTGAAGAGCTGGGGCTACGGGCACCGGCCCTGACACCTGGCTAGTTTTTCTATTTTTAGTAGTGATGAGGTCTCACTCTTGCTCAGACTGGCCTTGATCTTCTGAGCTTAAGTGATCCTCCTGCCTTGGCCTCCTAGAGTGCTAGTATTACAGCACAAGCCACCGTGCCTGGCCACTTTTCCTCTACTTATAAAACCACCAGTTACACTTTCATGGTAACCTGTTAATCTTCAATCCGTAAGTGAATCGACCCATTTGTGAGGATTGAGCCCTCATGTCCTGATTGCCTCTTAAATGCACTCTCTCTCCATTTTAATGCCACATGAGGATTAAAATCTCTCAACAGGAGTTTTGGAGAAAACAAAAATTCAAGCCAAAACAATCTTTCTTGGAGTAATGTCTATTCAAGTTTTTCGTTCGTTTTGAATTTTGTTTTTATTGTTGTAGACTGGATACTTTTAAAGAAAAGATGAATTCCATGATCTTCATTCTGAATATCCAGTCATTTAATATCAAAGGCCATTAGTTTGAGCCACCGAGTATAAGTCAGTTTCACCCTCATTTGAAGGTATAAAGATGCTCAAACTGGTAGCTTTGTATTGTCAGTAACATTTCCCACCTCAGATTGCCTTAAGATGGAAGTTTCCACTATAGTCAGACGTCCCAGGAACACCTGAAGACTGTTCTGATACAGCAGGGCAGTAGCCCAGCCCCAGGTCTGATATGTGGTCAGTGTGATAGTCAGCACCATGGCAGGGATTGTGGCTGCATCTGACACCAGGGACACCCACCAGCTGCACCAGTGTGCCTGCTTGCCCCAGCTATGCCTGCAGGTGCTGTGACCTGTCTGAGGTCAAATGTGATTATGAACAACAGCACTAGCACTCCACCTCGGGACTCTATTAATGCTGCCTCTGTTTCCCTAGCGTGGTGTTCTTCATTAGTGACTAGCACTGGGGCCCAAGGTAGGAAATCAGCTCCAGGGTGGCTGGGGAGAACAATCTGATGAGCCTCATGTCGTGAAACAGGGAGGAATTTCCATGCCCAATACCGCTTAGATTCTGTTTCTGTTTTTGAAATATTCTCTATAATTTAGAAATAGTACATTGACTTTATTAAATCACAATATAATTTCCCATTTTCCTAGGTATGTCAATTGCTGTGATCCATCAAACTTCTCGGCTTAGGATCACAGCTTTGCCACTGATTTGCTGTGCAATTTGGGGTCCATGTCTTTGACGAGTTGAGAAGTGTACAGGCCCTAGAGAGTGTAGGTGTGATTAAACAAAGGAATGCTGAGTCTGCCTGTCTGGGACTAATGGCAAACCTGATCGGTCTTTTGCATTACTATTAGCTCTAGTACACAATAATTTTAGAAGTGATAATGATTCATCTCTTAAATAGTAGCCACCGAGTTTTCTGCCAGTGTGACTCTGATTGAACATCTTACTAGTGACACAGACCTGCCATCTTCATGTGGAAGAGAGAGAGGAAATCTGAAACAGCCTGTTAAAGTTCCGATTGGTTGATAATAATAATCTGAGATCTTCCTCTTTGTTTTCTGAAATTTTATATCCTCCCTACCAATTAAAAAAAAAAAAGAGACTCAAACCAGCAATTATTTCTTGACTTAAATAATTATTGGAAATTTTTTTCTGAAATCAGTCCAGAGTCTGAGCAAAGGGCAGTTTTTCTGGCTAGAGTTAATGTGATATAAAATTAGCACCACAGCCTCTAGCAAATTCATGTTTTTCTGGAATAACTTGACTTGTTGAAACTGTTGCTGGCTTCACAGTATTTTGCATCAGCCAACCAGCTGGGTCTTTTAGGTGAGGTCATTATGCTTTGGCAGTCCAGAGAGTATTAAAATGTGAGCTTGGATCAGAATCATGTGGTGTTACATACTGAATTGTGATATTAAAATGAGTCCAGGAAGAGAAAATGGAATGCCACACCATGCGTTTGTCACAATGATAGATGTGCTTGCGGATATCCAGAAAAATTGTTGCAGCTTATCTACTGCCGATGATAAGGTGTCAGGGAGGCAGTGACTTGGAGTGAGTTCATGATGACTGGAATTGTGTATTGATCTGGACCAGGCAGAATAGTGCATAGTTATTGATCATTCTAAGAATTCTGAGAGAGGCCTAACAGCACGTGATTTCTCTGTGTGTACATTTTACATGAGCACTAGTGCAGTTTGTTATTAGACTAACTCAGTGAAGGTAAACACTGGAAAAGCTTTTCTGTCTGCATATAGGGAAAATGTAGTAGAGAATCTATGAATAACTTTCATTTAGCACTAAGGATGTGCCAGGCACTGTGCTGCACATTTGATATAGAAAATCTTACATTTGGAGAATTTAATCCTCTGAAATGGATTTCTTTTAAAATTTCCATGTCATCAATGTCAGTTATGACATTGATGACATTTTCCCGGATGTTTAACCTAGCTCCATGCCCTCATTCATACGGCCACTGAGATTGTAGCCTCCTGCATTGTACTGTTTCTGAAAATTCCTGATAGCTCACTTGCTCAGACCTCCCTTTGGCCAGGCCCTGTGCCTTCACATGCTGCTTTGGTTAGACCTGATTGTATCAGTTTGCAATTGCTCCTGTAACAAGTCACTGTAAATTCAAGGACTGAACACGTCACAAGTTTATTGTCTTGATGTTCTTCATATTCGAAGATTGACGTGGGTTTTACTTGGCTAACACCAAGGTGTGTCAGCAGGGCTGTGTTGCTCTCTGAAGGCTCCAGGGGATGATCTGTTTCCTGGCTATTCTGTCTTCTGGCTGGCGGCCCCTTCCTTCATCTTCAGAGGCAGCCATAGTAGACTGAGTCCTTTACTCATCCCATTCTGTTGACCTCCCTTCTTCCTCCTTCGTACAATTCTCAACACCTTTGTGATTACATTGAGCCCACCTGAATAACACCCGGTGTAATCTCATGATCTTTTGTTCAGTTGATTAGCAATCTTCATTCTTTCTGCAACCTCCGTTGCATGACATAACGTATTTACAGGTTCCACGGATGTTTAGGTGGTATCGCTCTGCTTCCCATACTAATTCAACCTGGAAGTGGAACTCTAACTCCTTTGTTCACCTCTAGTAATAAAGCCGTGTATCTCGAGTCTATCCACCGTTTACCCAGTTTGTCGGAGCCTGGAGAAATGATGATTCTCTCTCACTCATTCATCTGCTTTTCCCTTTCTTTCTGGAGTTACTGGTGGACTCTCCACCTTCCTCAAGCCACACAGTTCTTCGCATCTCAGGCCCTTTGAAATGTCTTCCTCTCACTGTAGCAGATGGGCTACCAAAAGCAAACACACAACAATAGAAGACAATTCACAACAGTGTAGTATTTGTGCTGATCCTGAAAGGAACTTCCGTGAATAGGATTGTGAACATGCTTTTCTGCATCTCGTATTCGTCCATTTCACAGATTAAAAAGCAGCAACAAGAAGAGCTGACACTAGGTAGCTTGGTGATGCATCATTAAACAGTGGTCTCACCTGGGAAGATTTCATCATCGGGGGGGACTCTCGGGACTGACAGGAAGCATTTTGCATATCACAGATGGCAGAGGCAGAGTGCCAGGGCTGCTGGCATCGGGGCTGTGATGTCCTGGGATGCTGCTGTATCTTACAGTGCACAGGAGAACCACCCGCCTCACATGCACACCAGTTACAGATCTGTAAGGTTAATAGCCCTGTGGTTGATAAAGCCTGCTGTACACCAGGCAGCCAAACGGTGGATCCAGGAAAGTCCATCTGAGTGCTAATCCCAGGCCAGCCAGACAGCCAGCCTGCTGCTAGGGCCAGTTGTCTTTCTAGAGACAAAGATGATACTTTTGGGTAAAATTCTGACTATTCTTGGTTCACATAAGATTCCTTTTTCATGATTCATGTTCATAGAATTTGCAAATACATTCAATGTTTTGCCTATGCTTGTGTGACTTCCACATTTCTTGGTAGCACCATAATGCTTTCCACTGAGTAACTTTGGTAGGAATTTCTAAGAAGAACAGCATGATTTGTCTTTAAAATTGAATGAATACTTGCATCTGTCTCTCTTCTTCAGGAATCGATGTCCACAAAGATCTGTGCTGGTGATATCTTTTAGGATGGCTTTGGAACCAGACCTGTCCTCTGGGGGGAGTGTCTTTCTGTGGTGGATGAAGACAAACCGGGAAGTAATTAAAAAGTGGAAATGCTGATCTGAGCAATGCAGCACGTGGTCATGATCAAATCAGGATCTGGTGACGTTGAACCAGCCGAACAGGCCCCAACTGTTGAAAGAAGTGAGAGGACCGTGTTTTACATGGACCATAAATAAAACTTTACCTATGTAGGTCTTAGTGCTAGGTGTTCTGCGGATTTCAAGTATCTGTTACTCCTATTTCATGGAGAATGTTGAAGCGAATTCTATAATTTGGGGGTGAAAAACCATGTTTTGTCTCACAGAAGCTTAAATCAGACTGTCCTTAATTGTGTCTTATTGTCTGTTCAACACATTGTTCAAGTGCTTATGTCATCCTCAGATTTAGTTTGGACAGAAGTGGTGGTTTGACAGAAGAGAAAGCACGGATGGTGATTATAATCTGTGCTGATTATGTGCTTACAGCACATCGATATTTGCCTCGCAATTGTTAAATTGGGCTTCCAGCGTTCAGATTTGATTATTTCCATAAAAACCAGCATTAAAAAGGAAGAACTTCTTTCATTTTCTGACTTGCCCAAGTAACACACATTGAAGCACCTATTATCACAATAATTGCATTTACTGCTGGAAGTTATTAATAATCTTATTGTCTTGGTAGCATCTGTCCATGTAATGCTTGCACCAATCAAAAATAATTGGTTCCTAAGCTAGGGAACCTGTTGTGTTAGGGGTTGTGGTGTGATATATCTGGTTCCGTAATTTGATTTATTCCCATTGAGTGAAATCCTTTGAGACCTACAACCCTCAGTTCTGAAGGAATATTTTCAGGATATGTCGTTTATGATAAGAGGCAGCAGTTGTTTGGCAATCAGCAGTTTTATTATTGAACATCTATTTGCATAACAATGTGCTAGGTACCGTAGAGAAGGCAGATGAATATCAATATATAATTTAGTTTCTTAAAGAAATAGTTTTCAGCTTTATTAGGAAGATGCAAACCCAACATGTGAACATTTTCATGCATATTAAAAGTGTTGAATGAAAGATGAGAAAACAGACGTGATCAGGTTGTCTTGGTAAACTAGGGAGGGCAGTACAGAGCCCGCACATGGAATTCTGAGCTGCATAAGTTGAGTCTTGACATCTAACTAGTTTTTCCTTTTCATTTGAGCCCTAATTTTTCTACTGAATGGGATACAGAAGATTTTTTATTTTTATCTTGTGTCTCTTCAAATGACATTCACAACATTTTATTCATATTCAATTTAACATAGCTCTTGTTTGTATCACCTTAAATGTATTCAGAATGGATTGGCAATAAATATAAAGCAGTTTCAGAACTATGAAGAGGCCAAAAGTGGAAGAGTTGCTTATATGTGAAAGGAAATCAGGTAGAGGAGAGCCAATCAACAATGTTCAGTAATGATGCTAAAACGAAGGCTGCTTTGCAGGGAAGGTCGGGGAGTGAGGGAGCAGGTGGAGTGGCAGAAGTTCATTATTTTTTGAGCTACTCTTTGGAATGCCAGTGTTTTGGGATTTTAGGCTATAGCCCTGAAATGTCTGCTTTAGTACTAATGATAAGAAATGCATCGATGTTTTTCAGTTTCCTACAGCCACAGTCTACAAATGCACTTTTGGGGGGAGCCCTTTGAATAGATAAGTTTGTTCAAAACCACAGTACCTTCTTAGTGAATACTCAATTCTAGGATTTGAAAGGGAATCCTCCTAAAATTTGACCAACTGTCCTGAAAATACTGTAGTAAGTATGAGTTACTATAGCAAATGGCTTCATATTTCAAATGGAAAATTAAAAGAAATGAACTTTGAGAAAATTTTTGTGACAATTGTTCTGTATTTATATGATATAAATGTGGAAATCTGGTTAAATTAGCAGTTGAAAGAAGTCTTGATTTTTATTTCCATTGATTCCATTTCAATCCCTTTGATTCTAGAGTATTTTAGGCTATGATAAATGTTATGGAAAAACACAGAGCAAGTTCAGTGGGACCAGGAACAGGAAGACAGGGCAGTGCTTGAATTCTCAACGGAGTGGGCAGGGTGGGGTACCCTGAGCAGATGTCATTTGTGCTAACATTAGAAGAAGGTGGTGACAGTAGCCTTTGTTTAAGTGGGTGAAGAAGGAAACGGTAGGTGAGGTCCCTAAGGTATGAGAATGCTGAGTGAGTATGCTCAGGGAAGGCCAGGGAGGTGGATTGTGGCTGGAGCAGAGGAAGAGGGGCGAATAATAGGGAAATATAGTCATGACTTCAGAGTGGCAAAGGGACACAGAGCAGATGAACTTTCTAGGTCAATGGGAAGGCTCTTTTGCTTTCATTGGGTAGGAGTTAGGAGAAGAGAAGTGATTTGATCCAGCTCACATTTTAGAAGGGTTCTTCTGATTTTCCTGTTCAATTATGTGGGGGTGATGGTGGAAGTTGAGTTAGGAGGCTCTTACAGAGATCTGAATGCAGTTTCGGTTTGGACTGTGGTGTTCAGAGTACAATGGTGAGAGAAGTGATCGTGTTCTGGATATGTTCAGAAGGTCAGAGGATTGGATGGCAAATTGCACAGGATGTAAGAAATAGAGGGATAAAAGATAACTCTTAAATTTTCAGCGTAGCAACCGGAAAGGTAGAGTTGCTATCTGTGGATAAGGGAAAGTGTGAAGTCTCCGGGGGAGGGAGTTCGGTAGGGCACTGTGGTCATGTTATTATTCTGCAGTCCCGTTACGTTGTGTTATGTTGCAGGATTCATCAGATATCCAAGAGGAGGTCCAGTGGGCAGTAGGTTCCACCTGTCTGCAGCTGAGCAGAGAGGGCTGACAGTGATTCTAAAACATGAGAGCCTGTGGTTGGTGATTATATCATGTAGACATATTTAAAAAAATGGACAATACATGTGGGTATGTGTGTATGGGAGTGTTCTTCCCTGTTCTGTCATTTTCTATGGTCTACAACTTAGGGGACAGTTAACAGGAAGTGAGTTCCAGTAACTTGTAGAACACTGTGCTTAGATGATGATTGCAGTAGGGAGATTTCTGAAAAAACATTACGTTTATTTACCCGTTAACTTTGAAATCAAAGTAAGTCATTTTTTGTTTAGAGAAAAATTCTACTGAAGTGGTCCTATGTAGATGACCATTTGGACAGATGCTGTGGGGTGCTTTCTGCTTACATAATACACAGGCACATTGTGATGCTTTACTGGAGATTTGCCAGCCTTCTGCAGTAACTGTTGTATGTAAATGCAACATCACAATAGCTAAGGTCACTGCTTGAATACAAGTAAATTAAAAGTTCTAATTGGCATCTAAATTACCTAGTGTAGCTTCTTTATAAATGTTGTAAGGTAAATTATAGCCCTTGTATAAAAACAAACAAACAGCCTCTGGCTTCTGTAGGATGTAATTGTTATAAGCAGTAAAATCGTGTGTGTTTTTAATTTTTTCGTACTTTGTAAAGGAACACTTCTTATGTGTATTATAGAATTTTAGCTATAATTACTAGAAATACAATTAAGATATTAAAACAGTAAAATTTACAAATGAGCTTAAGGGTACTTAGCTCTAATAGAGAATTGGTTATAAACCTGTGTTAAACATTAGGGATCGTGTATCTTTTGAAATGTTAACAAAGTATGACATTATTAAAAGAATAGAATTCACAGCTGAGCTCTAAAATTTTCTGAGAAGGCAGTTGTATGGCAAATGTGATTACAGAATTGTCCGCTGCTTAAAACATTAGTAAATCTGCAAAAAAGCAGTTGCATATAGGGAAATGTGAATGCTGTTTTGCTTAGAAGATGAGAAGCTTCTTGGTAAAGGAATTGAACATGAGATTAAAGTAGGTTCATAGCCAGTGAGTCTTTGTTATGAAGCATCCTTATTAAAAAAATTCATTGTGTATTATTATAAACACATTTTATATATTCATGTTATATAATTCAGAAACATCGCAATAGTATATAGCACTTAAAATCACGTTCTGGTTAATTTCAGTGTAAGGGAGCAAGTTTAATAGAGTTAAGAACACTGCTTAAGAAAATAAGCTTTGACACTACAATTGGCTGCAAGAAATAGTAATTTTTCCCTTCTTGATACTTCTGCAGTTCCCTGTTTTTATGGGAAGTTGGATTGGAAGTGCCAAAATACTGATGGAATCACCCTCTCTCTGGCATTTACTGGTAGAATAGAAACCCAAGACTTACAAAGAAAAGTCCAGTTTTTGAATGAATTTCTACTTCAGATTTACTGTCCCATAAATTTGATGCATTTTCACATTTTGTAATTGTAGCATAATCCAATTGAACCTTAACTATTACAGAGATTTAATCTGATTGAATGGGATTCATGTGATGAACCAACATAGGATTGACAGTTATATAAGAATACAGCATTGATTCAAACTGTGTTTTTTATTTTTTTTTTCTTACAGTGACAGTTCCATAAATAAATGGCAAATAAAGGTTTGGGGAAAAATCTGTCAGCCTATTTCTGGTGGTACCTAAATCGTTCTTACACTGTGGTTAAGTATAGACATTCAGGACAGAGGACTGAATACACATTAGTTACGGTGACTGCCCTTGTGGTGCTGAGTTTATGAAGAGGCAGATTTCAACATGTTAATGAATGAGTTCTGCTACTTGAGATAAAGGTAGAGTTGGAAGAAAGCAGGAGCTGAGGGGAAGAGTGCTGTGACAAAACCTAAGACTGCGTGAGGTGAATGTAAGTGGAGCTAATGGATGAACCACGGTTTTCGAGGTCAGAGACAGGAACCCTTCCTGGAAAAGCAAGTGCGGAGACTCTGCAAACAGAAAAAACACCAGACCCTTCCCTGAACTGAAAGCAGATCAGTAGGCCGCAAACTGGTGGCTGATACGGGTTATCCACGTCTGTGTAGACAGATGGGGGGCCCAGGGCACGCAGGACCCGGTATTCCGCTAAGAACTCAGTATTCCTTCTTCTTCATATAATTGCCTGATCATTGGGCCTGGTCATTGATGGAAGGGTATTTTAATTACTATTGTTGTTTTGTACGTTTTATTTTCTTTGGCTCTTTTAGAACTATTGGTATGTGGAACTATCAGTATGTAGAACTTAACTCCCGTGAAGATAATGTGAATCTTCATACCCTGTGTTAAGTATAAGACAAAGGGCACAGGAAGGGACTGCTTCAGTCATTCATAGGAAAGGTACATCAGTGTCAAAGGGAAGCACAGACTCCTACAGGCTGGAACGAGGGCTGTGTCTCAGCAGACAGTCCTGAGGGGACGCTCCTGCCATGGTTCCAGTGTGGGCTTAGGGTCAGGCTGCTTTCTAACAATTAGCCATGTGACCTGACAACCACGCAACCTACTTCACTGGGTTGTTCAAATGAATATGATGATGTATATAAAACATTAAACCCAGGAACAGCATATATAAGTTTGTTGAGATATTAGCTATTATTTTTATTGTTGTTGCTTCTCTACTACTTTTATTATTTTATTTTATTGATTATTTTATTTTATTTATCTGAATAGTGTTAAGTTGGTAACAAGAAGGGTGTGCAGGCACAGATGAATGAATTCTTTGGAGCTTACAATATGGACCCATGATACATAAATCTGTAAGTTGTATGCAGGGTATGTGTAAGGCAATATTGGTAGGGAAGAGGAGAAAGAATGGGACATTTTTATTGGTATTTCCTTGCTTATATTTCAGAGAGCAACATTGGGTTCACTCACTTAACGGCACTTCAAATTCCTCCCTGCTATCCACCCACCACCTGCTTACCACGTTCCTGCCAACCCGATATTTGCCTGTAAAATTCTGGGCGTTTCTTTATATGCATGTATATCAACAGCATTTATAAGGAGGTACTAAAACCAGCCATGCCCCTTATTTCTGTGGTTAACTAGATAAAGTTTAAGGTTGTGGAAAATGTTGGAAGGCTTCTAGGGATGCCCTGGTAACAAGAAACATCAAATTAAAACCAAAGGGAAATAAGAGTGAAAACCAAGCGGGAGCGATACCAGCAGAATTGCTTCAAAATCTGGTGTAGCTGGGTTGAAGCCACGTTGTCTGTGAGTTCATTCGGATCACAATCACTTTGGGGGAGTAAACCCAACAGCAAATGCCTGGTGCGAGGAGTCGCACACTTGCTGTGGTATTCCTAACCCGGGATTCCCAATGCAGGTTGTATGTTTCCTGTCGGGAAGGTTCCCTTTTCCACTTCATGGCTGTCATGATCATAAATGGCTTTGTCAGCCTCTTTCAGCTCCTGGTCGGAAGGTTCGTGTTGAAATTGTGGTCTGTTTCGTTTTGGAGGCTTCCTTTCCTCCCATGCACGTGTGCAGTCTGAAAACACACTGTAGAGCAAACAGGCATAATTTCCAACCACAGAGATGTCACTTCTTCTTCTAATGGCCTGGGTGGGTAGTTCCTGATCAAGTATGCACATTTGGAGTGCAGCTCACATTTATTAAATGTGACACTAAGTAGGTTAACCCATACTTAATGTGTATTAGCTCTTCTGCTGGCTGACCCCAGAGGTCATAGACAACCCTTACAAGTCAAGAGCTTTATGTTATCCTGGGTCTGGATGACAAGATTTACATGTCTTATTAGAACACAAGTATAAGCTCATTGGCAAAGGGTAGTCAGATCGTGTTAACCTTTTGCTCACAACCCTCCCTGGTTCTTGTGTGTGCCGGGAAGAGCATCTTACTGGCCTGCAGACACAGTGTCATTGACAGCTGTGCCCCAGTCACATTGCCATTTTTTTTTTTTTTTTAATTAAATCATAGCTGTGTACATTGATATGATCATGGGGCATCATACACTAGTTTCACAGACCGGTTGACTCATTTACATCACACTGGTTAACCTAGCCTTCCTGGCAATTTCACAGTTATTGTGTTAAGACATTTACATTCCACATTTACTAAGTTTCACATATACCATTGTAAGATGCACCACAAGTGTATTCTCACCAATCCCCCTCCTTCCACCCCCCTCCCCCGCCACGTTGCCATTTTTGTTCCTGTGCAAACCAGGCTTATCATTCCTACCTCAGGGCCTTTGCATCTGCCGTACATTCCACCCACAAGGTCTTTGATGGGAACCTCATACCCTAGTGCAGCTGTCTCACTCTTGTAATGCCCGGATCCCACAGGTAGGCCCATTTCTCTATCTCTTTTCTTACTCGAGATTTAGATTAATCACATGAGAGTAGGGAAAATTGAAGTATGAAAACCAAAGTTTTATAGTATTTAGTATGAACTTTAGAATTTAGGAATCTAATCTTAGTGTCAGAATTAGTAGAATGGATTTTATATTGATATATATACATACATACATATATATATCTTTTCAGTCTTCCAAAACTGTGCTCAATTTCTTAACTGTGACACCAGGAACTAAAAATGATTCTGCATTTTCGTTAGTTCTTTCTGGATCTGAACACCTTGTGATATAAACTCCCAGGTTATAAGGTCCACGTTTTATTCTTTTTGTCCCCCACAGTTAATCGTCTGGTGGCTTACACATGGTTATTGCTGGATAGGTATTGTGAGTTGAAGAACTTGCCTCCTGCCAAACCAAATTCAATTTCTTAATGAAATATTATATTCACTTAGGGTTTTCTTTTCTCTTCCCTCCTTCCTTCTTTCCTTTCTTTTCTTGTCTCACTCTGTCACCCTGGGTAGAGGGCCATGACCTCATAGCTCAGAACAACCTCAAATTCTTGGGCTCAAGCAATCTTCTTTCCTCAGCTTCCTGAGTTGCTGGGACTACAGGTGCCTGCCACAATGCTGACGAGTTTTTCTGTTTTTAGTAGAGCCGGGGTCTCACTCTTGCTCAGGCTGGTCTCGAACTCCTGAGCTCAAGCAATTCACCTGCCTTAGGCTCCCAGAGTGCTGGAATTTCAGGTGTGAGCCAGCACACCTGCCCACTCAGTTTTCTAAAGGCGTTTTCCTCTGACCAAACTTTGTAAAATCGTACCTTAGATACTAAGCAGTGAAGAATCAAGGTCAATTCCTCATCACTATCTTTTATTCTCTCTCGAGAGTTGATGACTTACAGCAGTGCTTCTTAGCATTTGGACCACATCCCCATCATCAAGAAGGCTTGTTAAAATTCTGGGTTTCAGACTCAGTTTCTGATTCATTAGATCTGGGTGATGCTTAAGAATGTGCATGTCTAACAGGTTGCCAGGTGAGTGGTGCTGTGTCAGAAGCTCATTTAGAGAGCCTCGGTTTAGGTGAGCAGGAGTTACTGGCTACTGTGCTCTTAGGTTAGCACTTACTGGGTGGATAATCGTATGTTTCATATACCTCCTGGTCTTTAGATGCTGTTTCTTCACCTAATATAAAGGTTCTTAGGGGCCTCCCCTCCACTGGCCTTTATTTAATTGGAAGGGAAAATGCTTCAATCTTTTGGAGCTTTAAACTTTTATTTTGTGTATTTCCCCAACCTCACTTGCCACTAAGTATTTCTGTTGAGCATAAATGTAAGTGCTTCATACATTATAGCTCATTTAATCCCCATGATAAGCCTGTACATTGCCTCTGTTTTTCAGATAGTGGGTGGGTTAGATCATTGGCACAAGGGTATATACTCAGGAAAGTGATGGACCAGTATTCGAACCCAGGGAGTCTGACTCAGGAGAACACACACCTCATCACTCAAGGTAAAACAAGCTGTTGTTGCCCTTGTTTGAACCTGGGGGTTGATGCCTTTTCCACAAATTCTTTTGGCATCTCCAGTTAATCCCGGGTTTAAAGCTGCCCTCCAGCATTACAGGATTTTTTATGCTTGAATGCGAAATCCGAAGTAACCATCCCTCTTTAAGGAACTGTGTCTTAATCAGATTTATTTTGGTCTGTGAGTACAGCTGTACATTACAATTACAGTATATTTTTATCACTTGCTTTATGAAAAATGACAGCATACCACAAATGCCCAGTTTGGAAGGGAATTGTGGTTCCTCCTTATCATACGATCTTGCCCTTTTGAATTTGCAGTTTTACCTGCATCTTAAAAAGCAAGATAACAAAAAAACGTGAAACATTATCTTGATTTTGCAGATAAAGGAATGAGAATCAGGGAGGTCGAAGAATTTTTCAAGGCCAAATCATAAGAGCAATATCCAGACTCAAGTCCAGGTTTTTAATTCCTGGTTCAGTGTTGATTTTACTATTTTAGATACGTAGTATTTGTGTTAATATGGAATGTACACTTGCTATAACCTTTAGGAGAGATTTGCAAATATTAAGCACGCCTTTGGAATTAGTTTTTGGAGTATAATTTACATACTAAGTGTTTACTGAGCCCTTTCTTTGAGCCAGGTGCTTGGAGTTTATCAGTAAACAAAACACACAGACCCTTGTTTTTGTGGCGTTTACAATGTAAGGTGGGTGAGTGACAGTAAACAGTAAATAGAAATTAGTGAATTATATTGTATCTTTAAAGCTGATATGTGCTACAGAAAACCAAGTAAAAGTAGAGTAAGGTCAGAGAGAAAGGATTCCAGGCATGGGGGATGCAGTAGAAGTTGTGCAGCAGGTGGTTACACAGAAGTGATGTGTGAGCAGGAAACAGAGAAGAGGAGGGAGTTAGCTGAGAGCCTGCCTGGGAGGAGGCTTACCCAGGCACAGCCAGCTCCGAGGGCAAAGGGCCACATGCAGGGTGTCGTGAGTGTGATTTAGGTACAGCAAGGGGAACAATATGGCTATCAAGAGAGTACTAGGAGGCGACCTCAGAGAACGAATGCTCAGCCTGATTTTCTATGGCCTTGGAAGGTTTCCAGCTGGGCTATGACATGATCTGCTGTAGACTTAGACGGGTCTGGTGATCCCCCAAAGAGTAGCCTGTGGGTAGCTGTGATGGGTGCAGGGATACCTGCTGACAAACTGGGCTGTCAATTCAAGTGACTGATGATGGCAGCTCAGACCAGGAGAGAGGACAATGGAGGTGGTGAGAAGTGGCCAAATGCCAGATACGTCTAATCGGCGACATCCACTTGATGACTCTGGTGGACAGTGAGAGAGAAAAGGCTGAGTTAAGAACGATTCCCAAGATGGTGAGTCTGGGAAACAGAGGCATGGAATTGGCACAGATGAGGAGGAGAAGGTGAGTGGAGCAGGTTTGAGAGCTGTATCCACTTAACACGTGAGTTTCAAGTTCAAAAGTCCTGTGGTGGCATCTGGGTGTCAGGGCTGAGCAGGCAGGTGGCTGGAGAGTGTGGAGCAGCTGAAACACCGACTTGAGAATCACATCGCGCAGATGACATTTAACTCCACCAGACTGGAAAAGATCCCCAAAGATGCGAGCGTAACAAAGAACAGGATGTAAGATCACGGAGTCGGGGTGCAGGTGAGATTGGGATGTCAGGGAGAGGGGGAAACCACAGAAGAGGGAGGTGGTGAGTGAGGCCAGTGACACAGGAGGAAAACTGCAGGGCATCCTCAAAGGCTAGCACTGAAGACCCCCCAGGTTGTGCCCAAACTCGTCCAACGCTGCAGGTGGGGAAGGCAGGCCTGGAACTGGACCGCAGATTTAGCAGGAAGGTCCTTGGGGACCCTGACAAAAGCTGTTTTGATACATCAAGGAGAGCATAGGAGTGAGTTTCCTGTAGAATGAGACATGGAGAGAAGTTAGGGAGCAATCTGCCCCCTGGTAGATGCTTCTCAGAAATTTATTCATTTTCCAGTATTGAGAGGCTTTGATTAAGTTTCTTGGGTTTGAATATGATTCTATTATTTTAGGGAGGTTTCAGAAGAGGGAGAAGAAAAAAGCAGCATTATGAGAAACACGAAAAAGCAGGTAAGAAAAAGACACTCAAAGCAGAGAGACGGAAGGAGGGATTCTCAGAGATCACCTGGAACTTTCAGCTGTTAAAGTCGCGATCTAAGGGCAAACTCCTTGTCAGAGGGTTTCCTCCTCCTCCCATCTCCAGCTGCCCCCCTGCGTCCTCATGAATAATTAACTGGGTCTTCAGCTTGTATGTCGGCCCTTCATTACACTTCCTACCTGTGTGCTGTGTTTCAGATGCATAATGCCCTTCACCATTTCTATAATCGCAAGACCTAGGACACTGTGCCCCAGTGTACTTGTCACAGAAAGTGTGAGGTTTCAAAGTTTACACGCACGGCATCTTTTTTTACTAGTTATATATTTTTCCAAAAGTGAATGTTGCATTTTATTTTATTTTTATTAATTTATTTTTAAATTTCAGATGAATACAACAATGGTCAGGTCACATTGTTTGGATTTGTCAGGTAAAGTTCAAGTTATAGAATGTAAAGGCACTGAGCACACCTCCTCGCTCAACGACATGTACGTTTTTGAACTTGATACTCTTTGGATCACGCAGAGGATGCCTGTCTCCTTGACCGCTGATGTTGTCACAGTCTCGATGTCCTTCAAGGCATACTGTACACGAGGAAGTGCCCTGAGTGTTATGTTTACCTAGCTATGTTTTCTCAGGGAATCTTCTATTGCTTCTCTATGGATTTTAGTCATTTGCTCTTTGCTGCCGTTAGACCATCACTCAGGGGCAGCGTGGAAGATGGGTGGCTTGGAATTGTGCTGATCAAGTTTTGTCTGTAAGCACTTAAATAAGGATTGTGGGTTTTTTGTTTTTTTTCTAATTTTAAGAATTTTCTTTTGTCAGTCTCTTTTAGACTTTTTATAATCACCTTTGGCTACGATGAGTGCCTTTACTATGAGCATTTTGGGGTCAGCGCCTGGGTGGTGTTCTTGGAGCTGAACGCAGGATGGTGGCCCATAGGGGCCCTGGAGAATGTGAAGCGAGCGGCGGGGAGCTCAGGAACTGGAAGGGTATGGGCGGGGGGAGAACACAAGTGCCGCTGGGTGTGGAGAGGGAGGCAGGAGATGAGTGATGTAAGCTAATTCTAGATGCATAAGGGAGGATGGAAGTTGTGGGGCAGGAGGGAGAGAAAGCTTGTGGCTAAGTTGAAGAAGAAGGAAACCGTACTCCATGACTGGCCGACTAGAAATGATACCAGAATCTTTTACTTACCCTTTCTGGAAAGCTGGGATTCATTCACCTGCCCTCAGTCTACCTAACTATCAATTAAAATATAAATTGTTTGTCCTGGCCAGGTTTTTAATATCATGACTCAGCTTTGTGGACTGACTTTTAGCATCAGCACCCTCTGAAACATATTGTGTTTACCAGAGTCACAAATGGGATTATACATCGCCAACAGGGAGCCTTGGCAGAAGCAGCCAGGCCAAGCAAACGCCCCCGAGATAGAAACGCTATCCCAAGTGATTCAGTTCTGCGGGCAGAATCCAGCACTTCTGTGGGGAGGTCCTGTGTGTAGACATGGTTTGGTGACTTTAGAAGTAGGACACAGGCCCTGTGTCGATTAACGAAGTGGCATAAAGGCCAGCTTCTCCTGAGGACTGCGGATGGGTGAAACCAGGTATCGGCAGGTCTGAGGGGAAGCCAGGGAATTCCTCTGAGAACTAACAGGCTGGGTGCCCAGACCTGGAATGAGCCTGCACCGTTCCTTTCAATCATGTGGAGTAAAGACCTTTCTTCTCCTGCAGGGTAGAGTTTAAGTTAAGATCTTTTCACTGTCATTTAAGTATTATTCTATTAAGAGAAGTTTGCTCCAGAGAAACAGAACATATAGATATATAAAATAGACTGACTCCCTACCTCGTCCACCTCCTTAAGCTGACCTAATTTCCATAGATTGGACATGCATTGGATGTATGTTTCAATATAGAACACCTAGATCCTTATGTTAAGCACCTCATACATTAATCAGTTTGTTATAATCCCTTGGTCAACATATAGAGATTCTACTGTGTGCATGTATTTTTATAATATTAATACCTATATATTATACACACACAGACACGTTTTATGTATGTATATGTACATACACCCCTGCACAAACGTGCATGTGCCTCTGCACAAACGTGCATGTGCCTATGTATGATCATGAGGATGACGAGTCCAAAGTCGGTAGGGATGTGGAGAAACCTGAGGGACTGGAAGCTCAGGTAGGAGTTGAAGTTGCAGTGTGGGCACTGACGTCTGCAGGCCTGGAGGTTGGGCACCCCAGCAGAGGATTTATATTATAGTCCTCATTCTTTTCTCTTAAGTTCCTCAACTGGTTGGATGAGGCCCACAGCATTATAGAGGGTGATCTGCTTTAAAATTTAGCCTATTGTAAAAAAAACACACACACACACAAACTTAGCTGATTATAAATTTTAACAAAATTCACAAACAACTTTATAGCAACATCTAGACCAGTGCTTGAGCAAACAACTGGGCACCATAGCCTCGCCAAGGTAACACTTAATATTACCTGTCACAGTAACTGTGGAAGCTTCAGCTATTTATTTACTTTGTGAATTAGTAGTATGTTTGAACTATTAGGAAGTGTATTTGGGATAGTACAAAGTGTACTTCAAATAATTATTATTGAGATGCAAGTATGTGTGAGTTAAATACCGTGATCTTTCACTGGCATTCTGGGTGGTACTGTCTTGGTTAGTGTTCAGTAGCAGAATGAACTTGGAAGTGAATGAAGAAAATGATTCCCATTATTTTTAGAAAAAGTGTTTTTGTTTATATTATTTGCCTTCTTTCCCACTCCCCAGGGCAGTGGCTTCTAAGAATTTAATAATTTAATTATCAAAATAATGTAATTATCGATATTATTATCAAGAATAATACTAGTGCATAAAGGACAGAAAAGTATATTTTTGGTATAAATACTACAAATGAATCCATGCTTTCTAGGTCAATGAGAAATTGATAGTCTTTTACTTCTGAATTTCATGTCTATATATGATTTTATAAAACATGTTAATTGTTTTTATTTGCCACAAAATTTAAACCTACTTTTTTTTCACTTATATTTCTCATTTCCTTGCTTTTTGGCAGAGCTTTCTAGCTCAGCAATGTTGAGTAGGTATCCATAGGTAGAATGCATCATAACTTTCTTTTCTTTTCTCTCTGTCTCTCAATGTGCCAGTTTGGACATAAGATTACATGTCCCTGAAGGAGCTTGTGAGAATGACCCAATACACCCCCATTAAATCCTCAAAATCTCCAGCCTATGGTCCAGTTCACACATAGGAGTTTGGTATTTGCTTTGCTAACAGAGAGTGAATACCTACCTTTTCAGTCAAGGGCAGGGATTTCTCTCTACCTAAACTCTGCCCCCAGATGCACCAGCTCTGTATTTCAGGTCTATCCCTGACTGCCAGGGACAGTTTTCTGATTTGTTGGGATTCCCTGTGCAAGTCATAGAAAACCAACTGAATTTGGGTTAGTGGGAACTGTGAAATTTGTTGAGTGCCTTAAGTAGCAGTTCTGATTTGGCCCCACAGGCTACTGGTTATGACTCATTTTTCTCTTTGTGTCTATTAATTCTACTTTCTTCTTTACTGACTTTCTCTTTAGTGGGCTCTAAGTCATGCCAATTCACCAATGGGAGCTCCAACATTATATCGTTGGAGTCTGAGCAACCACCAGGAAGAATGCATCTGCTCATGATGGTTCTAAAAAACGCTCGAGGATTCATTCTGCCTGGTCTAGCCTAGATCTCATGGGAGTCACCCTGACCAAGAGGGTGGAATATTCAGAATGAGCAAGCTTCGGTCAGGATTCGACTCACATGACCTTCACTCCACACATGCCATACTCCTGTCTCAGCATCTGAAGTCACGCTAGGTGGGGCAGGTGCATGGATGGTGTTGTAGTGGACGAGATGCCCAAGTCACAACATTGTGTTGGCCTGAGACATCTTAATACTCAAGGATCTGATAGGAAAGGAAGTGCTGATGAAGGAGGAGGAGAGGAATCAATAGGGTGGGGTGTGACCCTGAACCAGAGGAGAATGTGTGAAGGGTGCATCTGGGGAACATCTAGAGCTTCCAGGGAGAGGTGTGGAGAGGGTGACGTGCCCCTTACTGACCTGGCGTTATCCTGGTAAAGTGATGTGGGCGAAGCCAGCCAGGAGTTGGCTAACAGGCAGTCACGCCCAGGGTTTGCATCAGTATTTTTAAGCACTGTTGTGGTAGGAAAGAACAAGGACAGCCTCAGTCCATTCATGAAGGATTTATGCAAAGTGAAGGGCAACATGTTCTTGGGAAGAAAACATTGCCATTGTTGGATTAAGTAGGGGGAAATTGAGTCATCCTCTGAGAAACCAAATTCTAAAAGTCAGTCAGTCCCATATTCATGGTGTGGGTAGTAATTTATTTTCCCAAGCAGGGTCATCAAACACACTATAATACTGCTAATTTGACTTTTATTCGTTCTCTAATAGCGTTTACATTTAT
Organism: Loris lydekkerianus; assembly: GCA_963574355.1. Classification (NCBI taxonomy): domain Eukaryota; kingdom Metazoa; phylum Chordata; class Mammalia; order Primates; family Lorisidae; genus Loris; species Loris lydekkerianus. The sequence continues at coordinate 82,219 of CAUYPK010005114.1, read as the reverse complement.
TTTATATTTTACAGTTTATTAGTATGTAGTTTCTATAAACTTAAGGACTTCTAGACTAGTTGTATAGTTGTCCGTGTTTAGGTAATTATAATAAACATAATTTGAAAGTGGATAACCTTGTTATTTTTTTCGTAAGATAGACTTTTTAGCTCAGGTTATAATTTTTCTCTCATAGAAAATAGTGCTTTTTGAATACAAGGAAGCAATTTGGCAACATTTTGTCTTGCAAAAGATAAAATCTATAAAAATATGTGTGTAAGTACAGAAGATTCCTAATTACTATAGGAATGTTATTGGATTCTCATTGGTATCTTAAAAAAAGAGATCTCTGGGTTTTTTTGGGGAGTTTGGCAGTTTTCCACTGGGGCTGGGTTTGAACCCACCACCTCCGGCAACTGTTTTAGATTGCACAAGTAAATGAGGTCATGTGCTAGGTGTTGTTCTGTGCCTGGGTTATTTCACTTACCCCAGCATCGTCCAGTTTGACCCATGTTGCTGTGAATAACAGGATTCCATTCTGTTTTATGGCTGAATAGTACTCCACTCTGTGTGTGTGTGAGATATTTTCTTTATCCACTCGTCTGCAGGTGACATTCCAGTTGACTCCCTATCTTGGTTATTGGGAGTAGCACTGTGATGGATATGAGTGTGCAGTTTTCTCTTTGACATACTGATTTTATTTCCTTTTTATATATGCCCAGCAATAGGATTAGTAGACAGTACTATAGTTCTATTTTTGATTTTTTGAGGAACCTCCCTACTGTTTTCCATAATGGCTATAGGATAGTAATTTGCACTCCCATCAAACAATGTATTAATATTAAGAGTTTTTATTTCCCTCTACATTCTGGCTAGCATTTTTAATTTTTTATCTTTTTGGTAATAGCCATTCCAGCTGGGGTGAGGTGAAACATCTCACTGTGATTTTGATTTGCATTTCTCTGATAATTAGTGATGTTGAGTGTTTTTTCTTACATCTCTTGCCCATATCTGTGTTTTCTTTAGAAAAATATCCATTTAGGTTTGTTGCCCATTTTTTTTTCCAGTTTAAATTATTTACTTTTTTTTTTTTGCTATTGAGCTGACTTCCTTCTATGTTATGGCTATAAACTGTTTGTCAGATACATTATGTGCAAATACTTTTACCCATTCTGTAGATGATCTCTTCACATTATTTCATTTGCTGTGCAGAAGTTTTTAGTTGGCATAATCACATTTATCTATTTTGCTTTTATTTGTGCCTTTGAGATGTTTTTTCAAAAAATGCTTCCCTGGGATAATTTCATGAAGCATTTCATGTAAGTTTTTTCAAGTAGTTTCCTAGTTTTGGGGTCTTACATTTAAGTCTTTAATCCATTTAGAGTTGATCTTTGTGTATGGTGAGAGATAGGGGTCTAGTTTCATTCTTCTACATATAAATATCCAGCTATTTCTAATCACCCTTTTAAAACACAGCAACTTTGCCATCTGTACAGCATGAAGCAAAATTTGATAAGTTTGTTGAAATGTTGAAAATGTCATTGTGCTTGTATTTTTCTCAAGCTGACAACATATGGCATATTTCTAATTTTTCCATTAGGATTTCTTTTTTAGTGACTGACATACACTTGATTGAAAAAAATCACAAAGCTGTTCAAGTAGAAATGTTAAAAAAAATTCTTTTTAAAACTATTTCTGGTTTAAATTTTTAGCTTGTCATGTGTAATTAAGCAAGTTCAACAGGACTGAAATACGAGAACTTTGTTCCTGTATTTTGAATTCCGCTTTCTCTGTATTAGCCATTCATTCTGTAAAAGATCGTTATGGTCTCTGGCCATGGGTTAGGCTGCATTTCTTGTTCTGGGTGTGTGGCAATGTGCAATTCAAAAGTTTTTTTCTCAAAGATATCTGGATTTCATTTAGCAGATCTGTTCGTGCTTTTCTAAATATAGACTAGGCGTCGTTCATTAGGGATCTAAACATTAAACATAGTGACACACATCCCTTGAAAATCTTTTCTTCGCTTTAATACTCTGTTGACTTTACTGAGGTTTAAGCTTTCTATTATTTGTTTATAACATGCAGCCGTTGACCGTCTTGACCAGTGCTTAGTTTCTGAGGGGCTTCTGTAACAAAGCAGCATGAACAGTGTGGCTTAATTAACAGAAACACAGTTGTGGAGATGAGAAGGCCCAGACCGGGGCCTTCGGGGCTGTGAAGGAGAGTCTGTTCTGGGATTCTGGTAGTTCTTGGCCACCTTTGACATTTTGGGGCTTCTGTGGCATCACCTTGAGCTCTGCCTTCGTCTATGATGGTCCTTCTTGTAGGGACATAGTGATATTGAATTAGTGGCCCACCCTGCTCTGGTATGTATGACGCATCTCATCACGTCTGCAATGACCCTGTTTTCAAACAAGGCCACCTTCTGAGGTATTAAGGGTTATGAAGCCAACACATAAATCTGGGGTGTGGAACACACCACCATCCATGATAGCCACCCTGGAGTGGGAGAGATTTATTTTTTCATTTAAAAATGTTTACGTTCATATTAAGTATTGTTTCTAGGGATGAGTCCTGTAAGAGATATTATGGTAAGTTTTACACGTGAAAGACACGTTAAGGCCCTGGTTTTGGAAAGCTGACTGGCTGGTTACTTGCATTCAGGATGGTGGTAAAAGAAGCTTTGATATCCTGGCAACTCCATATCCTAAAAGTCGTGGTGAGAAACCATTTTCACTTTGAAGCTGCTGTCCTAACAGAGCTGTGACTTCTTGTAGTCCTTGGGCATAGAGCCACTGGAGAGTCAGGTCTCCTGCCACGTGACATTAGGTGACCCCTGCTACAGACACATGCTAGCTCCCGTTCATGAAAATGATGGCTCCCTGCCCACCCCAGACCTGGTCAGTAGCAGGGTAATTCCCTGCTCTTCACCTTCCTGCTTCCTGCTTATAGTCAACCTGCAAATTCAACTCAGATGACCCCTATGAAGATCAACCCTATGAAGCTTGACTGAAAGTACAGCACTTACAGGGGTCCTCAAACTTTTTAAATGGGGCCAGATCACTGTCCCTCAGACTATTGGAGGGCTGAAGTATAGTTTAAAGAAAAAAAAAACTATGAATAAATTCCTATGCACACTGCACATATCTTATTTTGAAGTAAAAAAACAAAACGGGAACAAATACAATCACCCCACCTCATGTGGCCTGCGGGCTGCAGTTTGAGGACCCCTGAATCTGAAATTTACTGTACAAAAAAATAGTTACCAGACAAGTTTAGTTACTTTTTAGAAAAATGAACTGGTTATTGAGATTTTGTAAACCATCAGTTCATCAAAAAGCTGGCAACAGGATATGGACATGGCATCTCTAAAAGAGTTGAGAGTAAAGTACTCCCTGAATCCAGTGGGTCCACAATTTTAAAAAAGTGATATAGGAGTTCTAGGCTATGCCACTTTGTGCTATGACAGATCTCTGAGTTTACAGAAAGAGTGAGATAATTATAACTGCTTTCATTTTAATGGACATTTGCAAATGCAGATCCTAATTTGGCTTGAGGAGTTGCATGACTTCAAAATCTGGCAACAGGGGTGTGTGTGTGTGTCTGTGTGTGTGTGTGTGTGTGTGTGTGTGTGTGTGTCTGTGTGTGTGTGTGTGTGTGTTTCAGTCTGTCCATCCCTTACTTAGGGGTGTTCCTAGTGCATTCAAGATAGATGCTTTTTGAGTTTAAAAAGTCTTCAGAGAGCTATGGCACAGACTGCTTAGAAATATGTATTGAAACCTTTCTGTAAAAATGTTCATCACTAGGTTTTATTTGGATAGAAATGTGTTTTATTTGGTTAAATGGGAAGTCCTTTTACCCCTTTCCGTTTATAAACCAGAACCAATAATGTCATCTTTTATTCTTCCCTTTAAAATCCTGGCTCTGTTAAAATCAAACAGCTCTAGAAAAAGTTTACTTTTTCTGATTTCATTCATCCAAATAGGGTCAAAGTGTCAATCTCTCAGGACCACAATCATTTAGTTCTCTTGGAGGTTCAGCAGATGAATGACTTAGAACTAGTGGAGTATGAGCCAAAATATTGTAGCTTTGGCTTGTAATTAAGATAGGATAGTTATGTTCTTCAGTATTGATTTTCAGCATTAAAAGGTGAGATGCATATTTCTTGTTAAACTCTCGTCAGTCTGGATGATGTTTTGTTGAGATCAAGTTTATGGACACAGGGAGGCTTTATTTATTTGCTTTTCTTCTGTGATACTGAAGCAGGCCAGCTGTAAAGTTGACAGTGTCACGATAGCAAATATTTGTTCCAATAGATGATCTGTAATTTATTCACCAGGAAGTTTAATGTAAGTGACATCTTCAGACAAACGTTCTTCTGCAAGCCAGCATGTCAGTGAGTCTGATGATCCTATTGCCTGCCTGGGGGTTCACCATCGTTCTCTAAAGAGAAAATAAAATGAGTTGTAATTCTTCTCTAGAGGGAGAGAGATTACACTGGGAATTGTTCACAAGGCATTGCTTTTTGGTAGGTAGTTAGGTTTTCTTGTTTTATTTTCATTGCCATATTTTCAGATTTTTTTTTTTTTTTTTTTTTTTTTTTTTGGTAAGACAAGAAGTGTTACCTTTCCATGAGTCTCACACTCAGTGATGAATCTGTGGGAGTGATCACATTCCCTACTGGGCATTTCTGGGGAAAAAAAGATTTGTTACCTGCCTTTGCTCAAAAGACAATATTAAAAGGCAGGACCAGGACTGGACTGGACCAGGTTAATATTTCTTCCATACAACAGTGCTTCTTCACTTGTTCACAAGTGACAAGTTGGAAAAAAAAAATCACACCTATGTCTGGTTGTCCTTAAAGCAACAATGTCCCATAGAAATAAAATGTGGTGGGCCATACATTTTTTAATGGTTACATTTAACTACTATTTTTTAGTAGTTACATTTAACTACTACTATTAGAAATAAAATGTGTGCCACAGATTTTCTAGTAGTTACATTTAACATGTGAATGGAAACAGGTGAATTCATTTTCATAATGTATTTGAGTTAAACTCATACAGCCAACGTATTATTTCAATATATTCAGTATAAAAATTATTAAAGAGATATTTCTTTTTCTAATTGAGTGTTTGAAAATCTGCATTTGTATTCTGCATTGACAAACATCTTGATTCAGACTAGTCTCACTTTAAGAGCTAAATAGCCACATGTGGCTGATGGCTGTCATATTGGATAACATGTTCTCAACCAAACATGCCTAGCCTTTGAATATTCCTGATGGTTGTAGAGGATTGAGTTTGTCCATGCCCGGGCCTAGCCGATCTGTGTCTCATTAAATGCACTGCTCCTCTATTGCAGGTGTGGGCTCTCTGGGCTAAGCTAGACCTTTACCTGATGTGATGAGGACTTAGAATGAAGCTTACTGAGATAGCTGATCCACAGACTACATGTTAGGTAGCAAGAGCCCTGGGTGACTGTTTGGGGGAACCCCTTATTATTAGTTATTCCAGATTATGCTTAATTCTAATCGTCAGAGGATTTTCTCTGTATATGTTACAACCAATTCTTGGCTCTCCATAATGTTTTTGTCCATTAGTTTTTCTAAAGCCAAACGTAGAGGTTTGCATTTGTTACTGATGCATCTTCCTAAATTCAGCCCACCAAGCTGGGCTTGAGATGTCACTGTGTTTTGTTTTTCAATCAATGCATTCAGAATCACCTGACCTGCCCTTACGTGATTCCTATATCCTGATACAGTTTACTCAATATAATACAAAATACTCAAAATAATAAGCAGAATTAAAAAGTGGTGTGGGTTTTTTACCTTGAGATTAATTCAGCAGTATTTTTCAGCCTACGAGAATTTCGCTGGTCAGTAATTTACCAGATTACAGCTCTTTTCCTATCTGGTCAACAAGATCAGCCAGTGTGGAATCTTAATACAAATCTTCCTGATGCTCAAAATAGTATAACTAGTGCATTGCAGTATTTACTAGAAAGACTTATCAAAATAAAAAGAAGAGAGCTGACCTTCACCTCCAGAGGGGGAAGGTATTATTCATGAGAAAATGCAATTGATTTATGCTGTTGTTTCCATTGGAATCTGGGTACAATTATTAGATGAACTATTAGAGCAAAGTCTTCGTTGGAAGAGTGAATGAAAGGTCTTCGGGTCATAGAACTTCGGAGCTCAAAGGTTCATGGAAAGCCATTCTAGCCCAATCCCTCATTTTGCTGGTCAGGAAACTTGGATACACAGGTTATGTAATTTGTATGGACAAGTTATAACGTCCCTTCTGCTGAAATGTCTCTACCCCGGAAAGCCCACTCTCTCCAACCACGGTGTGTTTTATTTTTCAGTCTCACCACTAGCTGATTTTTCTTTGCTTTGTAATTTATGTTCTGCCTTTTTCAAGATTTAGAAAGTAAGCTCCATAATTTTGTTGTTTTAACTGTTTGATGCCTGGCGCAGAGTATGTGTTCAGAAAATACTTCTACTGATGTAATCAGATCATAACTTAAGTGCAGTTATCTGTATCCCTCGTTTGGATAATTCTTTAACTTTAACATCTTATGGTATAGGAGGTGGGAGGCATGGCTCACTGTATTTTTTATTGTCATGTTTTTGGTCTGGGATTAATTAAATGCTGATCTCTAGAGACCTTATTAGGCTGGTGGTAAGGGTGAAATTTAATGAGACTGGCATGAGGAAAAATGGTGTTTCTGAACTGGACTAGCAAGAAATGTGAGGCCAAAGATTGCACATTGGAAGAGTAGTTTGCTTTTATGTTCATTATTATTTGTTGTAAGGAACTGAAATGATCCCTTGATCAGTTTTAGAAAAATGAGTTATTTGTACAGTGGGTATCTCAGATCTAAAATCAGGAGAATGTCATCGGCCTCATAGGTATCCGTGAAAAATCAGTGAAATAATGTATTCCTGGCAGTCGGCATGCTGTTTGAAATGAAGTTTGTTATAGTGCTACCATTAACCTAAGAATTTTTATTTATTTATTAATTTACTTTATTATTATTGATTTTTTGAGACAGAGTCACACTATGTCACCCTTGGTAGAGTACCATGGTGTCACAGCTCACGGCAACCTCAAACTCTTAGACTTAAGCGAATCTCTTGCCTCAGCCTTCCAAGTAGCTGGGACTACAGGAGCCCGCCACAAAGCTCGTCTGTTTTTCCACTGTAGTTGTCGTTGTTGTTTGGCAGGCTGGGGCTGGGATTGAACCTGCTAACCCCAGTGTATGTGGCTGGTGCCCTAGCCACTGAGCTAAAATCGCAGAGCTTATTTTTTATTTTTTATTTTTGAGACATAGTCTCACTTTGTTGCCTTCAGTAGTGTGCCGTGGCATCATAGCTCACTGCAACCTCAAACTCTTGCGCTCAAGTGATCCTCTTGCCTCAGCCTCCCAAGTAGCTGGGACTACAGCTACCCACCGCAGCATTTGGCTGTTTTTAGAGATGGGCTCTCACACCTGCTCAGGCTGGTCTCCAACTCCTGAGTTCAGGCAATCCACCTGTCTCAGCCTCCCAGAGTGCTAGGATGACTGGTATGAGGCATTGTGCTCGCCCCTTGAATATTTTGATTTAGCTATTTTGTGTTACCAGTTTTTCTGCTACACAGAAAAAAATACTTTTTAGAATTTTCCTGTGATGCTTGATGGGATGAGCATGAGAGTTTCTGAATCTGTTAACATGTAGTACATAGGTAGATTTGGGATATTTCTTGTTTTTACATTAAATATATTTTTTACCAATATTACTCTCATTAAATGTGTAATTTTCCCTTGTGCCTACATGTCATTGAAATAAACCTTAGAATGCTAATTATTGAGATGCTTACTTTAAAGAGCATAGATTCCTATGCAAACATATTCATGATTTTTAAATAACATGAAGAAATACAGAATTATTTTTGTGGGTCCAGTTTGCAGCATTGCCATGCAAATGTGCAAGTTTTCAAATTGAGGCAAAATCGTAGAAAATGGGCATCACCATGTTCAATGACTATTTCCTCGAAAAATATGCAAACACAGATCATCTTTGTGGTTTTAGTTATCCAGATCAGTAGGCTTTGGATTTCTCTGGATACAGTTCCTGGATAAGAAATAAAACCACCCCTTAAACTGAGATAATTAATTTTGAGGGCCACAGATCCTCTTGAAGTATATTCTAAAAGTGATCTTCAGTACATTCCACTAAACAGTGTTTCATAAGGAAATCTCACTTTTGGTCCTGGAAGCAACTTTATTAAGAGATGTTTGTGTTCCTCCAATTTGTGTTTAGAAAGACGTGCATCGTGTATTTGTGGGTTTTTTCTTTTCCTTAATGTTTAGAGTTTAGAGTTCTGTTGCCCTCAGCATGGTATTTACATGTAGTTATAATTTTTTCCTACTAATTGAAAATATTGAGTTCATTTTTATAAAGTTTTTAAGAATTGAAAAAAATCAGATCTTGTGATTAACTTTCAAATGGTCTAAAATGGAAGGCTTGAATTGATAATAGTATTCAGAGAATGATTACTAACGACTACTAAGATGCTTCTTTGTGGCACAATTTCAATTGTATGTCTCTTGAATATAGATTGGTTTAGTGACTTAATTCCAGGAAATATGATGCAATCGATTCCTAACTCTAGGCTGAGTCACAAAGAGCTCCATGGTTTCCATAGGCTGGTTTCTCTTCTTGTCTCTCCTCTTCTCTCTCTCTCTCTCTCTCTCTCTTTTTGTGTTTCCCCCACCTCCTCCCTTTCTGGTGATACTTACCTTCATATTCTACATACAAGACTTGTAACCACCCTGACTGTAACTAGACAGCCTGTGGAGACACCTCACGGACAGGTTGCCCTTTGACTGAGAGATACCCCAGGAGTTCAAATGTTCTAGCCGCCATTGCCTTTTCCCATCCATCAAACATGTGGTTCACCTGGAGCCCCGGTCAATTGCTACAACCACATGCCACACCCTCAAAAGAACTCCCCTTAGCTGAGCCCAAGTAACCCCTAGAGCAACAACAGATCGCAATAATGGATAGCAATAGTAAGAAATTGTCATTGTTAAATGCCACTAAGTCTCAGGTAGCTTGTTACACAGAAATGAATAATTCTGGAATGCTGTTTTCTAAAAGGTTCTCAAGAGGAATTTGAATTTGGTGACCCACAACTCAAGAAATAAATTCAGAATTGGGGTGTGGTCCAAGCTTCTGACTATATGGCCCCCAACAGACCGAGTTGATTTTTTTTTTTTTTTATTAAATCATAGCTGTGTACATTAATGTGATCATGGGGGCTTTCATTCTCTTGTTGATTAAACACTAGGTCACTATCATGCCAATTCCCCTTTTAAACTTTAATATTGAAGCATCGCAGACAGAATTAATCATTTATCATTGCATTATTTTACCTCCTCATTTCCATAAAATTAATTGGATTGTTTAGCGACTGCTTCCTTTTAATTTTGAGTAGAATTTTATCTATCTTTGCTACTGTATTTTATCACATCTATAAAGTTTGATTGGAAGATGTATCTTTATGTGATGTTATGTGCTAATATGAAAGAAAAGATGCTGACAAATAATTTCAAGTTTTCATAAATTTTAAGACATGACCCAGTTTCAAAGACACTAAAGTATAAAAGAAGTGTCTCTTAACTGGATACAACATAATATTTAATAATATAACTTTAAGTACTGTCAAAGTATATTTTTTAAAAATCAGGATTTTAGGCTTCAAGAAATGGGCATGAGTTGGATGAATCTGACCCATGGCCTGACCTTCATTCTAAAATGTAGAACTTACTACTGCTAACTGGAGCTTTCTCTTCACTCGTTCAGCAGCCTGGGTCTCCTGAGTGGGCGTGCAGACCGTTAACACTGAGCGGACGTGAGAGGTGCTGTTCTGCTTTGCTTCCCCTCTTGTGTTATTGTTTAACATGAGCTCTGAGCTTTAGCTTTTGTGTGGTTTTACACTGGTAAGTGTCTATGTACTGATCCATATATGATGCAATTTTGAGTATTTCCTACAGGTAAGATCTGGGCTTAACAAATTCTGTCACTCTTGGCTTGTCTGGAAAAGTCTTTATTTTTCCTTTATATACGAAAGCTCGTTCTGCAGGATACAAAATTCTAGGCTGCCAGTTGTTCTCCTTAAGAAGACTGAAGATGGGGCCCCAATCCCTTCTTGTAAAGTCTTTGCAGAGAAGTCTTTGGTTAGCCTGATAGGTTTCCCTCTGTGAGTTACTTGATGTTCTTTCCTCAGAGCTCAGAGGAGTTTCTCCTTCATGTTTACGTGTCTTGGCGATTGCCTGTTTGCTGCTAATCTGCCAGGTGTTCGCTGAGCTTCTTGGACCTGAATGTCTACATCTCTAGCAAGACTAGAGAAGTTATCCTCAATTATTCCATCAAATAGGGTTTCTAGACCTTTTTCTTTTTCTTCTTCACCCTCAGGGATGCCTATGATTCTTACATTTGGACATTTTACTAATCCCATACTTCTCACAGGGTCTGTTCATTCCTCTTAATTCATTATTCTTTATTTTTGACTGTCTGGGTCAAATCAAAAGAGTTGTCTATAAGTTCTGAGGTTATTTCTTCTGCCCCATCTGGTCTAAAAACTTTCTACTGTGTTTTGTATTTCCTTAAATGAATTTTTCGCTTGCAGAAGTTCTATTTATTATTTTCCTTGATATGGCTGTCCCTTTAGTAAATTGTTCATTCATTTTCTGAATTGCTTTTCTGGTCTTTTTTTGTTGGTTTTCCATTTTCTCTTGGAGATCACTGAGCTTTCTTACGGTTTATATTTGGAATTCTTTATCTCTCCTTTAAATATTTTCATTTTGGTTGGGATCCATTACTCAGGTTGGTGTGCCCCTCTGGGGTGTCCTTTCACTTTGATCTTCATACTTCTTCCAGTGCTAAGAGTTTGTCTATAACTTACGCTGGGTAAGAACTTTTGGCTTTGCATATGGGCATGCTGACAGGGGTCTAGGTTCTGGATGGTACCTTTGTTATAGAGGTCCTTGGTGTGGTTTTCTCAGTTGCTAGTTGTTTATCAGCTGTAGCAGGGGTGAGCTCTGTGCGTGGGCAGATTCTCTGCATCTTTTTGATGATGGAAGATGGAAGTCTTTGAAATACTTTCTCTTTCTTTGGCACTGTGAACTTCCTAATAGCATGAATTATATTGAAACCCCCAGTTTAATCTCTTAGCCAGTGGGTAGCACTTGTGGGTATGAGTCAGCCATGCCCTGTATGAGTCAGTAAAAGCTGTAAAGGGCTGTGAAAATTGATCTCCATGAAAATGGGTGGCCCTTGCCAGAGGAGCAAGCTGAAGTGTTGTTTTCTAGAACTGTGACTGGCTCTGGCTCTCGCCCCTCAGGAGAGGTACTCACATGCCCCAGGTGATGAGTGGGGCCCTAGAACTTGCAGGTAAGTCTTTATTCTCCACCACAGCAGAGTCAGATGGGGGAGTGAGGCTGGGCAGGGCTGGGCTGGGAGAGCCTGCCTTTGGATCTACAAAAGCTAGTAGGGCTGTGGTAGTAACACAGATTGAAGGTCTCACATGGTCCCACAAGGCAGATAGTTTTCTCATGGTGCAGGGCCATCTAAAGTCTACAATGTGGACATCAGGAGTGAGTTTCTCTCTTCTCTGGATCTCTTGCCCTGTGGTCTTCTTTTGGCAGCTGCTAAAACTAGCTGAGCTCCCGTGATGGTGCTGTAGGCTGGGAGCTTCCCTGTTCAGGATCCTGTCCTGTGCTCAGAGCCTGGCCTTCTTGTGGTGGAGGGGTGGTCCATGGGGTGCTACAGCGGGGATGCACCCTGCACTCTCCTCTGGTGGAGGGGGTGGTCCACGGTGCACTGCAGTGGGGCTGGTGGAGGAGGTGGTCCACGGTGCACTGCAGTGGGGGCACACGTCTCATTCTCCTCTCAATTCTGCCCATGCAGCCTCCCTCACTTCCCAAGAGTAGTTCATAAGTCTTCCCTCTGTGCCTCCAAGCAGTACAATTGGGACCTGAGAGTATGGATCTGGCCTGTGGTTCTATACCTGGGTTCCCCAAGTTCAAAACTCTGACCATGCCAGGAAGAAGCATCTCTTGGTCCCAAGTTGCATATGAGGTGCTCAAGTAGGTTGGATGTGCCTCCACTTCAGTATGTGCCCTTCTGTGATGGAACAACTGGGCAAGCAGCACCAGGGAAGTCCAGTGAGCAGAGTTTTTGATCTGTTGCTTGTCTTAAAGAGGACAGGTGTGGGCCCCATACCCATGGAAGGTTCACTGAGGTGGGCACACCAACAGAGGAGAAAGCACTTCTAAGACTCTTGGCTTAATCTTCTCTTAGCAGCTGTGGGTTGGGGAGGGAAGGGGAGGAAAGGAGCTTGAAAAACAGAAATCTCAAACTCTGGTTTTCTCTGTCCCTCTCTCTGCAAGGCAGTCAGTCCACCTAGAATGTCTAAGCTTTGAGGTCATACTGCTGTCCCAGCTCCCACAGTCTGGGCTGGAATTGGGAAATGTTTGTGTGGATACAAGAGAGATAGAGAGGAAGAAAGAGACAAAAACTGAGGAGCTGAGGCTCCCTGGGGGAGGACAAAAGCCACAGTGTGTGGGGAAGCAGAGTGGCGCCTGCCATCTCTGTTCAGGTCTGTGGTGATGAGGAGCGCCCCAGGAAGGTAGACAGACTGGTGGTTGCTTTGTCCTCAGAAAACTCCCAGTTCACTGGCAGCAGCCACATTTGGTCTCATGAGGGTAGAAAGGCTCTACAGCAGCTCCAGAGCCTCCTGACTGCCAGAGATGTGTAATACAGAGAAACAACTCCTACCATCTACCCGTGTCCTGGGCTCCAAGCGTCTCGGGAGTTGATGACTGCCAATATCTTGCTGCTGCTTGTCTACAACGTCTTCCCGTAGATTCTCTGGTGGGTTCTGATACTTTCCATAGAATTGCACCTGTTCTACTTTTTTTTTTTTTAAAGCTAAAACTTTTCCACTTTCTGAGGTGATCTGGCAGCTGATGTCTCGAGTCAGCTATCCTTTTCTTCCCCTCTGATGATCTTCTCAAAACGGAATGTTTCTGTGACAGCTAAATTCTATTACCCTAGACCCCAGTAGTGCCTTCCAAATGCTCATGTATGTCCATGTCCTTACTTGGGCAGCTAATAAATCATAAAAGGCTGAAAGTCATTTAAGGAGAGAGTCTGGACCTCTGTATTTTTGCCATATTGCCCAGATGACTCAAATACCGAAGTTTGCGAACCACCACTGTGGAACATACTTTGCATATGACAAGAGAAAATGGAAAGTAAATGTACCTGTTGTGTCTGCAATATTTAAATGACAATGAAGGGGCTCTAAACACACAGAGCTGGAAGGAAAGGAAGCCCATGAAGCATCAATGTAAATCACAGGAATTGTGATGTTTGGTGGAAGCAAAATGCCAGAGTGTGGGGAATTAGGAAATTCCCATTGAGGGAGAGGAATGCCTAAATATCAGACCCAGTGGGATGCTGAGAAGGGCAGGTTGAGGCAGGCAGAAGGGAGCATGAAGATACACAGGAGAGAAGGTACCAAGAGCTTTTGCTGCTTCTAGAACAGGAATTGTGTGTGAAAAATTGATTGTCCTGGCCTAGATGTGAGCCTGGACTGAGGAAACCAATTCTGTGGGCCTGGTGATGTTCCGTACTGACTTTATTATGTTTATTTCATACTCTTTGAGCAACACTGATAGTCAAAGGTAAAGGGGGGGGTCTGATCCCAGGTCTTTTGGTATAAAGGCTTTATTCTTTCTCTTCTCTCACTAGCTTTGTTCATGTCCTTTGTAGTAAATGTCTAATACATGTTGGGATCACAATATCATAATTTTTTTAATCTGGTAGTTCCTTCTGTTTCACAAGTAGGGAAATGAATAATCTGAGAATTGTGGTGGTTTAAACGAGAGTCAAAAAAACAACTTAAAAAGTAGCAGGTCCACTGCTGATTTCCTGATTATTCTGCCAAACTAAATCTCCTTCCATTTATAGCAGCAACCCACAGGAACTGTATTAAAGGGCCGCAGCATTAGGAAGGTTGAGAACCTCTAATTATTTACAGCCTAATAATTAATCTCTGTGCCAATTCCATTTAATGTTGCACATCACCTTTCCCAGAGCTTCCCTGCTGGAAGCCATGGGCTTTTGAGATCGTCCTGCTGGTGGTGATGGATTCCCGAGATTCCTCTTTCCCCATTTTCTCCAGCACAGGAACAGAAGCCCCACGGGTCATCTGTGAGCTCTCTTGGGATTTCTGTCTCACATATTTCCATGGCCAATATCTCTACTCATTGTGAAGCTAAATTCAGTGTAGCAAAGAAGTATGTTCCTTTAAAATAATTTGGTAATTTTATGGAATTTTTGTTTTTTTTTTTTTTAGTGAGTTAAATTTCTTTTTTGGTTTCTAATCAGCATATGGTAAGAGATAATGTATTTTCCTTTTTGAAACACAGAGAACTTCTTTATAGATACTTTATTTCATTGCTTGAATTTAAATCGCATGTTTGTTTAATGGAAATATATATTACAGGGATTTTTTTTTTTTTTTTTTTTTGGTAATTTGGTTCCCTTTAGAGATATCATCTCATTTTTAAAATGAAAGCCAAATGAGACTCTGCAGAGTCTGTCATAGTATCATGAAATCTGTAACCAGAATGTGATAAAAGGTCCATGTGTTCACTTGTTAACCTCCAGGCTTTCTGACCGATTAAATACTCTCTGTCAAAGGGAATATGTGGTTTTTCAATTCTCATATTTTACCAAATAAGCCCATTCTCCTCATTTTATAGTTGTTATCCCTTAGAATCTAGGGAAATCATTATCATGTTAAAACTCCTTTGTGGTCTCCAGTGTTTTTCAGTGTTCTTCTCTATAAATTACGCATGGAAAGGTTTCCATTTCTAAAACATTTTGATGTGTTCCTGACATGGTCCAGCAAACATAGAATGGTTATTTGTTGATTTAAAAGGGGATGATATCTCCAAACATTTGGAAACGAAACAAAATATTTCTACATAACTCATGGCCAAAGTGAAAAGTTCAAGTAAAACTAAAAAAGTATGAAGTGAATGAAAATAAACATACGTCATATCTAAATTTGTGGGAAACAATTAAAGCAGTGCTGAAAGCGATATTTGTAGCACTAAATAGAAAAGAAGATAGGTCCCAAACGGTACTCTAATTTTTCCGCTAATGAACCCAGAGAAAAAGATAGAATGAAGCGAATCACAAAAATCAGTAAAATATAAATGAGGCAAATATTAGAGGGAATCTGTGAAACAAAGGTCTGGATCTTTGGAATAATCAATGAAGTTGACAATTTTCTAACAAGACTGCCAAATAAATAACTGGCACAAGGCACAAATTACCAATATGGGGAGTAAAACCAGCAAAAAAAAAAAAAAAAAAAGAAAAGAAGAAAATAAAATCATTACCTACTATACAGACATTAAAATGTAATAAGGAAATATATGAACAATTCTATATACATATTTCAATTTAGATGAAATGGAGCAAATCATCAAAAAACACAAACGACCAACACCAACTTAAAATTAAATAGATAACCTGAATACTCCTACATCTAATCTACTAATAAGTTGAAGTATAGTTTGAAACTGTTAAAAAAAATATTTCCAAGCTTAGATAGTTTCACCAGAGAATCCTATGGAACATTTGAAGATGAAATAACAACAGTCCTACATATTGTCTCTATTTGTGCAGAAAATAAAAGGAAGGACATACTTCCGAACTCATTTTATGAGGTCCTGTTACCTGGATAACAATTCAGGCATAGACAGTATCAGTAAATAAAACTATAGGCCAAAATCATTCATTAATATAAGTGTGAAAATCCTCTGAAATTGATCAAATTGATCAAATCCAGAAGTATACCAAAGGAATAATTTCCCAATGATAGTCAGTTCTCCAAATCATTCAAGTAGTAACAAAGGTTACAAAAGACTCCATCTTTTTACGGCTGAATAGTATTCCATAGTGTGTGTGTGTGTGTGTATAACAGTTTATTAATCCATTCATGTGTCAGGGGCCACTAGAACTATACTAATGTCTCAGGATATTAAATTAAAGCTCGCAAATCAGTAGACTTCGTATATGACAGCTCAGCAGAATACATATATTGTATCATACACACAACAACAAGCAAACTGAAACTCAAATCAGAGATACAAAACCTTGCACAAGAGCATCAAAGAAAATGAAATAACTGGAAATGTACTTAACAAATGGTGTGAAGGATTTCTACAGAGAGAACTAGAAAACACTGAGAAAAGAAATAGCAGACGATTTATCATTTTTTAGTGGTACAATCTTTATATGGTTATTCAGAAATCAACACTGTACCATTATTTGTTTTGGTTTCTTCTCTTATCCAGGGAAGAATAACTAGAATGCATAGCAAAAATCTGGAGATAACCAAGTGGTTACCTGTGTTGTAGATTAATAGGAGGAAAGGGGGACGAAGGGGAGGCCACGGTGTTATTTTGTAAAGCATTTATTTTTATTTTTGCAAGCAGCTGGATGGCGCAGTTATTCCTTGTCAGCTCTTTCTCCCTGGGCCTGTGCTTCATGAGTTCTCTTGTCTTAGCATTTTAGCTTAAGCTACTCCCTCCTGTCCCCTCCTAGGTCTTACCTGCCCCTCCCACCAAGTATTATTTTGTCTTGGCCTTAGTCTCTTTTATCTCTGCCATGAGACTGGTATTTTTAAAAATTTAAGTTTGTTCCAGGATATGTTGAGGTTTTGATGTATAATTTGAATACAAAAAATCTCAATTATTTTGGCATATAATTCAATGAGTTGTGGCAAATTCATACTGTTATGTGATCACAACCAAAAGGGAGATATAAAACAGTTCCACCATCCTGTCAAACTCCCTCCTGTTTGTGGTGACCACCTGGCCCAGACCAGCTGACTACCCCATCTGACTTCTGCCCCAGATAACGCTGCCTTTTGTAGAATGTATATAGTCTTTTGTATTTAATTTCATTCACTCAGCATAACGGGTTTGAGGTTCACGTATATTGTAGCATACATACATTAATAGTGCATTAAAAATTAGTGGTGGTCATTGTGTGGTTTGAGCACTGTTTATCCATTCACCAGTTAATAGACTTTTACATGGTTTCTAGTAACTAGCTAGTATGATTACATTTATTATAAACATTCGCTTCCAGATATCAGACCTGTTTCTCATGTAAATGTATAACAATGGGGTATACATTTTTAAGTGTTTGTTTAACTTTTTAAAAATCACCAAACTCTTATTCAAAATTACTTTGGCACCATGGCACTCTCCCCAGGGCAACAACGTGAGACTCTGTCTCCCCAAAACAAACAAACACAACTAAAAACAAAATTACTTTGCACTTTTCATCTTTTCATTCCCCATACCTTTAAGTATAGGGGTTTGTTGCAATTTCTTCACATCCTTGTCAGCTCTATGTGGTTTCAACCTATTATATTTTATCCACTAGAGTAGGTGGGTAGTGGTTTTTCATTCTGATTTTGCTTTGAGTGAGATTCTCTCATTCTTACTGATGTAGAAAATCTTTTTATGTTCTATTTTCTAACAATACACTCCTTGGGTGAAGTGTCTCTAAGTCTTCTGCCAATTTTTGCCCCTATCTCCTGGATGCAAATCCTTTATTAGATATGTTCTTTGGAGCTAAATTCTCCTAGTCTGTGACTTGTTTTTTCATATTCTGACAATATATTTCCAAGAACAGAAATTTTATATTTTAATGAATTTCTGTTTTTACATTTTTTTTCTTTGATGATACATGCTTTTTGTGTCATATAGATGAAATCTTTGGCTCTTACATTTTCTTCTGAAACTTTTACATATTAAATTTTATATGTGATGTTGGCTGTTTGATTCTTGTATGTGTTGTGAGGTTCTTTTTATTCATATGTCCAAAAATGTGTTCAGTTGTTCTAGCATCAGTTGCTGGGACTTTCCTGTCTCCAGTGAATTACACTGACATCATTGTCAACAAACAACAGAACCTCATTTATTTTATTTTTGCTTTTTTTTTTAGATTGAAAACCCTTTTCTTTTTAAAAGCTATTTTAAAAAAATTAACGCATAATAATTATACATATTCATGGTGTGCACAGTCACGTTGCAAAGCACGATGTGTGATGATTAGGTTATGGTAACGCATATCCATCTGAAACATTTATAATTTCAACATTGGGAGCTTTCTGTATCCTCCCTCAAGCTACTGAACCTTCACCCAGCTGTAATTTTGTGTCCTTTGACAAATCTTTCCCATCTTCCTTTTCTTCTCAGAATCTAGTATCCTCTGATTTTTTACTTCTGTGAGATTAACTTTTTTAATTTATCAAACTTTTTAGATTCCATATATGAATCAGTGCAGGTGATGTTTAACTTTCTGTTCCTCCATTTCCATCCACATTGCCACAAATGACAAGACTTCAGTCTTTTTCATGGCTGCATTGTATTCCTTTGTGTATATACACAGCAGATTCTTTATCCATTTGTCTGTTTCTGAGCACTGTCTTGATTTCATATCCTGGCTGTTGTGAATACTGCTGCAGTAAACAGAGAGGTGTATAGCTCTCTCTCATGGATTGATTTCTTTTCCTTTGGATAAATGTTCATAGTGGGAGTGCTGAATTGTATGATGGTTCTGTTTGTAGCGTTTTGAGGAACCTCCTTTCTTTTCTCCCTAGTGGCCCTACTGGTTATATTCCCACTAACAGTATTTAAGAGTTTAATTTTCTCTTCACTCTTCCCAGCATTTTTAATTTTTTGTCTTAGTAATAGCTATCCTAACTGGGGTGAGATGACAACTCACTGTGGTTTTGATTTGCCTTTCTGTGATGATCAGTGATGCTGAACATTTTTTCAAATATATACAGTGTTTTCTTTTGAGAAATGTCTATTCAGATCATTTGCCTATTTTTTAAAGCAGATTGCTTATTTTTATTGCTGTCAAGATGTTTGAATTCTTTGTATATTCTGAATGTTAATCTCTACTCAAAAAAATGGTTTGTAAATATTTTCTCCTATTCTTTACATTGTCTTTTCACTCTACTGTTTCCTTTGCAGTGAAGAAGCTTTATAGTTTGATATAAACCCATTTGCTTATTTTTTCTTTTGTTGCCTGTGCTTTTGAGGTACATTCATAACCTCTTTTCTCAGAATAATGTCTTCAAGGGTTTCCCTTATGTTTTCTTCTAGCAGTTTTGATGTTTTTGGCCTTTCCTTCAGGTCCTTTATCCATTTTGAATTGATTTTTATATGCAGTGAGAGGTGCGGGTCTAGTTTCATTCTTCTGTTTTCCTAATATCATTTACTAAAGAGACTGTCCTTTTGGTTATTTTTTGTGCCTTTGTCAAAAATAAGTCAGGTGTAAATGTATGGATTGATTTCTGATTTCTCTATTATGTTCCATTGGTCTATGAATCGTTTTTTCATGTCAGTACCACGCAGTTTTGATTAATACAGTTTTTTAGTATATTTTGAAGTATGGTTATGTTATGCCTCCAGGATTTGATTCAGCTATGCCAAAATGTCACTGATATTTGCATGTTGATTTTGTGTGTCCTGTACTTGTATTGAATTTGCATATCATGTTTTTTTGTTTTTTTTTTTTTCTGCAAGCAGAAACAGTTTGACGTCCTCTTTTACACTGATGTATTTTATTTATTTCTCCTGACTGATTGCTCTGTTTGGGACTTCCTGTATTGTGTGTTAAATATGATTGATGAGAGTGGGTAGCCTTGTATTATTCCAGTGCTTAGAGGAAAAATTGAAAGCTCAGTGTGTTATCAGTTGTGGGGTTATCACGTTTGAGAGACCCCTAACTCTTATGTTGAGGTTCTTGCTTTCTATGCCTTATGGAGAATTTTCATCATTAATGAATGTTATGTTTTATCAAATGCCTTTTCTACATCCATCGAGATGAAAATGTGGCTTTTGTCTTTCATTCTGTTGATGTAATGGTTATGTTTACTGATTTACATATTTCCAACCATCCTTGCATTCCTACTCAATCATGGTGTGTTATCTTTTTGATAAGTTGTTGAATTTGGTAGTATTTTGTTGAGGATTCTGAGTCCATTCGTTAAGGATATTGGCCTATTATTTTCTTCTTTTGTTCGATCCTTCTCTGTTTTGTTGCTGGGGTTATGCTGGCCTAGTGAAATATGTTAGGAAGAATTCCCTCTACTTCAAATTTCTGGAAAAGTTTGAGAAGAATTTATATTAATTCTTCTTTATGGGTTCTACAAAATTCAGTGATAAAGTCATCCATTCTTGAACTTTTCTATTTGGGGGAACTTTTATTATTGATTTGATCTCATTGCTTATTTTTACTGGTTCATTCAAGTTTTTTTTTTTTTTTTTTCTTTTCCTTGGTTCAATCTTGGTAGGTTGGATATGTCTATGAATTTACTCATTTCCTCCAGGTTTTGGAATTTATTGATGTATCTGTTCATGGTGGTCTCTGTTCTCCTGAAATCCTTTGTATTTATTTGGCAATTGTTGTTATGTCTCCTTTTCAATTACTGGTTTTATTTTGATCTTGTCTCTCTCTTTGGTTAGTCTAGTTAACGAATAGCTGATTTTGTTTATATCTTTCAAAAAACAACTTTGTAGATATTTTGAATTTTGTATCAACTCTTAAAATGTTTGCTCTGCTCTTTATACTAATTTTTTTGCCCCATTTTTGCTTTTCTAGTTCCTTGAGATGGGTCATTACATTGTTTATTTGAAATATTTTTCATTTTTTGATGTAGGCATTTATTATTATAAACTTGCCTCTTAATATTGCTTTTACTATGTCCTATAAGTTTTGTTATGTTGTCTCTCCCTTTTCATTTCTTTCCAAGAATTTTAAAATTTCATTCTTAATTTCTTTCTTTACGCACTGATTGTTCAGGACATGTTGTCTAATTTCTATGTACTTGTATAGTTTTGAATGTTCTTATTATTGATTTCTACTTTTCTTTTGTTATATTCATATAATATACTTGATATAATTTTTTAAGACTAATTTTGTATCCCAGCACATGGTTGGTGCTGGAGGATATTCCATGTATCAATTAAAACAATGTGTGTTCAATAGCTGAAGTATTCTATAAATTCCTGGTAGGCCCATTTGGTCGATGGTGAAGTTTAATTTTAATGTTTCTTTGTTCATTTTCTATTTTGCTGATCTCTACAGTTTTGAAAGTGTTGAAGTCCTCAACTGTTACTATGTTGGAATCTGTCTCTCCCCTTAGATCTTACAATATTTGGTTTATACTGTGTATACCTGTCTGGTGAAATGTTTACTGTGTATTCGGCATATTTATAATTGTAATAATCTCTTGCTGAATTAATCTGTTTGTTATTATATAACATCCTTCTTTGTTTCTTTGTGTAGCTTTGGACTTGAAGTCTGTATATAAATGTACCTACATCTGCTTGCTTTTTGTTCTCATTTGCTTGTAATACCTTTCATCCTTTCACTTTCAGCCTGTTTCTTATAGGTAAGGTGAGTTTCTTGTAGATGGCATATAGTTGGATCTTGTTTTGTTATCCATGCAGCCAGTCAATATCTTTTAAATGAGAATTTAATTTATTTACACTGAAGGTTGTTATTGATAGTGAGGATGTACACTTGTCATTTTATTGATTGCATTCTCTTTGTTTAGTACATTTTTTCTTCCTTACTTCCTCCCTTATTGTTATTTTTGTGGTTGGCTGGTTTTCTATAGTGATGAAGTTTCTTTCCTCTTTCTGGTAGCACAATGCCTGTGACCCCCAATTATGGGTAGGGTATTTCTGAACTCTTTTCTGCCCTCATTCTGTATATCTAGTCTTATGTCAAAAAAAATACTTAATTACTCAACTTCATACATCACCTCAAATGAGGACGTGTAAGTCCCCAACTTTGTTCTTTTTATTTTTATTTTTTTAATCTGTTTAAGGTCTGTCTCTTTACTGTATAAGACTTAGTATCATCTTTTCAATTTCTACAGAATTGCCTTATGGAATTTTGATTATGACTGTATTGAATGTAAAGATTAAAAACTTGGAGCAAAACAACATGTTGATAATATTGAGTCTTTCAGTCTAAAACAGACATAAACACACACACATACATAATTTACATTAATTTCTTGCATAATCATTTTATAATTTTTTCACTGTATAGGTCTCCACATTTTTTATTACCTAATACCTTGTGCATTGCATAATTTTTGATACTATGAGTGGTATTCATTCATTTTAATTTCCAAATGTTATATTTTAAACATAGATTTTTTTTTCTGTATTCTATGCTGCAACTTTCCTAAGGTGACTCACATGTTGTAGTAATTTGTTTTTATAAATTATTTGTGAATCTGTACTTCAACAGTTATGTTGTAAATAATTTTTATTTATTTCTTCACTAAAAGTATATTTTTAATTTATTTTTCTTTTTTATTGTATTGGTAGAATGTCCAATGAAATGTTAAGTAAGAGTTGTGAGGCTGTACTTGCTTGCTATATATCCACTCATAGGGGACATTGTTCACAATTTTTCCATTATCATCTTTTCAGGATGAGAACATTCCATTTTATTCCTAGTTTGTGTAGAATTTTTATTATGATACTGTATTTGGTTGATTTTTTTCCCTTCACCTATTAAAATTATCATATTTTACTCTTTTTTGGGGGTCTCTGCATATTTTCGAATACATTTATTGATTTTTGAGCATTGAAAAGCTATTTCATTCTGGGATAAACCATTGTTCATCATAATATATCACCCTTAGTATATGTTTTTTGATTCAGTGTGCTAATTATTGGTTAAGGTTTATTTATTTACCTAGATTTTCAATTTTGGACTGTAGTTTTCTTTTAATGTCTATATTTGTGTTTTAGTACCAGAATAAAGTTTGTCTCATAAAATGATTTAGGAATTGTTCAATCCTCATATGCATATGGAAAATATTATATACAGTTGGTAGATTTTCCTAAATA
Source organism: Loris lydekkerianus (assembly GCA_963574355.1). Taxonomy (NCBI): domain Eukaryota; kingdom Metazoa; phylum Chordata; class Mammalia; order Primates; family Lorisidae; genus Loris; species Loris lydekkerianus. Next base: position 59,209 of record CAUYPK010005114.1, on the reverse strand, counting down.
TTTGATACTGTTCACCATCAAAGCAAACTGGGTATTTTCTTTGCATGATGAATTTCTGATTCTTTCTTTAAGCAAAGAATTTTAACTATGAATTCAGTCTTCTGAGAGAGAACAACATATTTTTGTCATGTAATTCTTCTTGAGCAAGCTTTATAAGTTTGTGTCTCTCAGGGAGTATGCAATTTCATAATATCCAAAACAGCTACAGTAAAATTATTATATTTTCTTTTTAAAAATGTTTTTGGTATCTGTTGTGATATATGTTTCTATATTTCAGTATTGATCATAGTTCTCTTAAATTCTCTATGTGATAGTTTCAATATTACATTTTTTCTGAATCTGATTCTTTGATTACTTTATTTCTTGACGGTTTTTTTTTTTTTTTTTTCTTTTCCTCTCATGGAAGAACAGTAAAGTCAAAAGTAAACACTATATACTTCTAGAAATGGAAAAGTTTCTGACAGGCATTAGTGTTAAGGGATAAGTCAATCATCAGAGGTAGCTGGGTTGAGTTTTGTTTTTGCTATTATTGTCTTGGTGCTAGACAGACTCAAATTTCCCTAATGACTGACTCCTATGGTCTTATACCTATTATGGGGACCTACTCTGTACCGGGTGTCTAAGGGTTGCTCTCACCTCTCTTGCTTCATTTTCCGCCTTCCACAGGCCCTGATCACCTGCACTGTAAGGGGTGGTCCTTCTCTGTGTTTAGTCCTTCCTTAGAGGTTGTATGTCTTTGCTTGTCGTTCAGTAATAGACAAGGTAGGGATAAGAAATATTCTCCAAGTCTGATTTTAGTCCTAGATAACCTATTCTCCTGGGTCTAGAATTTAGGATCATTGCAGCATCCCTCTCCACTGATGCATACAACTGAATTGTGCCTTGTACCTCTACTTTCTATTGGGTAGGAATTTCCTGCCCCTCCCCTGGTGGTAGATGACCTTTGCTTTATGTCAGTGGGAATTCATTGCTGTAGAGATTTACCTTCCCTTCATTTCCCTCTACCCTCAACTCATAGGCAGGGGATATTTCCTGCTTTTTGCTGGTGAGTTGAAGAGTTTCTTGCCTACCTCCTCAAGAGAGAGAGATGCTTGATGTTTCTACCATCTCTTCTATTAGGCCTAGAGTTAAAGCACTTGCTGATCTTCTCTTAATACCTTTGATTTCCATGGCAAAAGTCTGGAGAAGAGGGCTATGCTTTACACAGTGGTCCTCAACCTTCCTAATGCTGCAATCCTTTAATACAGTTCCTGTGGGTCGTGACCCACAGGTTGAGAACCGCTGCTTTACACCTTTTGATTGAATGCATAACTCTGGTACTATGGGCATTTGTGAAATGATTTCTCATTGGCAGACACAGTGTTCATGTATAACTCTTTCTAAGACTGAGCAGATATTGAGGGACCTGGTGACAGGAACATCTGTCTAATAATTTTTCAAACATTTAAATTTGTTATCAGTATTTAGATTTGGCTCACATTGTTTATTATTCTTTTCATATAATCGTTTTCCTGGCTGTCATTTATAATTTCTCCTCAAATTTTCATTTTTAAAGTACTGTTTCACAGTATGTTACCTGCTTGAGACCCAATGGCCTATAAAACTTTTAAAAATAATTATGAAGAATAACTTTCCCCTAAATTCACTAATGTGAGAACATTGCTTTAGGAAATATAACACATCAATTTGGTTAATGAAAATGATCTCCAAAAGAGCTAAAAATTCAATTGTTTTATAATGAGTGATATTTATGCTTTCATCATTCTATTCAACAGTGAAAATATTCTAGTGATTAATAATTTGTGTTGGCCACTAGTATGATTTTGTAACTTTGACTCTGTAGCAATTTCAGAGTCAAACTAAAAATTAAATAATGAGACATTTTCTTTGAAAATATTTGAGAACAAATTTGAGTCAATAGAATTCCTGATTAACTGTAATAATCCTCCCAATGAACAGCCAGCAGAAATTCAAAAACAGAGTAATCAGTAATTGGAAAAAATTGTATGCCTCATTACTTGTTCTACTTAATTTGATCTTTTCATCAGCTTTCTGGAGGATATCAAATGTCAGAGCTTGAAATCTTCACCTGCATCACTCTTTAATCCTCATTTTATTCAGTGTTTTACTTCTGAACACAATTACCATTATTTCGGAATATATATTTGAATTGTTGACATGAATCATAAAATATGCACAGAATATGGATTCATGGAAACCAGAAGTAGGTATAGATGTTCAATGATAGAAGAATTGAATCATTTTGACACAGGCAATTGAATGTTTTAGTTATCTGTTATTATATAGCAGAAATACTGCAAACTTAGTGGTTTTGAGCCACATGCATTCATCATCTTCTGTTCTCTGTGTGTAAGGAATTATGGCTTAGATGGATCCCCTGTTTCATGATCTCTCTCAAGGCCTGAGTCAAGGTCTGCAATCTCATCTCAAGGCTGGAGTGGAGGAGGATCCATTTCTATTCTTACTCAGTGGCTGTTATTAGCGTTAAGTTCTTCACAAGTTGTTGGGCTCAGATCTTCACATCCTCCGTGAATGGTGGTGGGAGACATCCCTCGGTTCCTTAGCATAACAGCTTATTTCATGAAAATGTGTAAGACAAGAAGCACTAGAGCAAGCAACTCTACTATCAAAATGGGAGGCATGATATTTTGTAACCAAATAAGGGAAATGATATCCCTTCAATATTGTTATGTTATTTATCAGAGGGAAGTTATTTAAGGAAAAAGTTTTACACAAGTCTGTGAATATCAAGATGTGAGGATCATGTGAGGCCAACTTTAAGAGGGCTTATCACATCGAAATACTCATTTTTCACATACATTGTACTGTTTGAATATTTTGTTAGACTAACTAAAGTTCTTTATCTTAGAATTACACTACTTTAAAGAATTTGAAACTTACATGTTGTTTAGTTTTTTTACTATGTCACTAAAATTTTTCAACAAAAGAGATTATTGTGCCATAATTTGTGATAATCTGTCAAAACATAGTGTTAGAAATACAGACCAATAGCCAGTTATTGGAAAATTAATAGAAGAATTATAACATAGAAATCAGGATATAATTATATTTAAATTATTTCCCCATCATTTATTTTGTATCTCTGAGACTCAAGTTATTTCACACTCTCTTCTACCTCAGGTCAACTCGTCGTCCCTGCAGACTCTGAGCCAAAAGGTACCATCAGTTATTGGGAGGTTGGAATAAACGCAGGCCAAAAGAATGTTTTCTGCATCCTTTATAACATGGCCCCTTTGCCAGGGCCAAGGCAGTACTCTTGGCGAAGTCTCTAAGCACAGTCTTAGCAAAGTAGTGGGCCATATTTTGGCAGTTTATGACTTTCCCTGGTAGGAAAATCTCAGGGTGGTAGGGATACCTAAATACTCTGATCTAAAAAGCCCTGAGAATTTTTTAATGATTCTGTTCTTACTGCGTCACATGTAGAAAATGGAGATGACTATCCCACATGGCATATATTTTCTGATTTCTTTGAATAGGAGACAAGACCCAGTCCTAAAGTGCATGTGTATCCCCCAGCTCAGGGCCACCTGCCGAGGTCTCTCAAGAATCCTTTAACTGCACTCTGTGCTGGGGACTAGGGTGGACTATGGCAGTGGAGGTCAGAGAGGCTGTCTCCATTCTCACAGGCAGCCCTATGTACCTCAGTGGGTATCTTAGAGACCCTGTGAGTGGCCTGAGATGAAGGATAGCAGCGTTCATCTCTGCTCCCCCGAGGTGGAAGGACCTGATCGCCCACCTGTTAGTAAGAAGGAGGAGACTGATGGTCACTCCTCTCAGCTGCTTTCCCAAGAATGTGAATCTGTTTTTCTGAAATGCCCACCTAACAAGAAGAGTCTATCCCTTGTCCAGTTGTACTAACAAGTTGTTAGTAGAAGCCCTATTCCATGAATGGCACACTTGGCCAAGTACCACTGCTTTTATGCATCAGCGTTTTGTTACCATTTAATAAGTTAAATAGAAAAATATATATTGAGATTGGAATCCAGTTAATGTTGATTGTGTAGCATAAGGAACAATTGATCTAGAATAGGAAGAACTCAGTTTGAGTCTCAAGAATTTTGTAAGAGAAAATTCAGTAAGAGCTCTCAATTGGTTCCAATGACATTTTCATATATGTATTTGCTTTATTATTATAATTATTAGGAAACAATGATACAGTGCTTTTTCTGAGTTCAATATGTCGAGTAAGTAAAATAATATAAGTGAAAATTCTATATTAATGTTAATATTAAGGAATATTTAATGTGAATTTTAATTGATTAGTATAGGCACTTCACTTTTCTCTATGGTTTTGAATTAATTTAAACTCTTTTTCTACTTCCACTTTATACATGGAATTTTTCATATAATTTCTATGCCTTGTTGATACCTGTTCTTTCTTAAGGAACCTTCCTTTTGTGGGGATTTGTGTTTTTAGGTATGTCTTATAGATATAATTTCTTTATCAGATAAATAAGATCCTGACACCCACAAAATTCTCATTAATGAGAATCCTATGAAATAAAAGAGCTTAAACACAGTTTTTCAAATGGTGTTAAATTAAATCTGCCGTGGTCAGTTATAACTTAGCTCTTGTTGATCCTAATAATGGAAACGCTAACTCAGTTATCTTGTTTAGAAATCTTTAAGATGGGTTGTGTATTAAACAAGCTCACAACCAGCAATATGGTGCTAGTTCCGCTATATTTTCATTTGATGTTTTGTTTTGTCAAGTGGAGAAAGGTTTCTTTGCATATGGGCAGCACTGCAAGTCCTCTTCAGAATAAGACCTAGAGATTACTAACAAAGTCCTTGACATTTGCTCATTAAAAGCTGAAGCTTGGAAATAATTCAAAGCAGCTTAGTCTTCAGCCACAGTGGCCCATCATTTGCTGTATGGCTTTACCTTTCAAGTGGTTGATGCTATTCACTTTGCTTTTCCACATGTTCTGTGCCGCTCTCTCTCCCTGGCAGGCCTCGTGCTGTCACCACTGCTTGCAAACTTTAAGGTGAATTTTTAGACAGATCTGCAGTATTGTCACAGAACTACTTAAATTACCAATTCATTACAATGTTAATATGTCCATCAATGACGTCCCACATAGACTTGAACTGTCATCTTCAAGCACATATTTTAATTAAAAGTGTGTCCACTGAGAATTCTATGTTCTGTAACATCAGGATGTCTTCACTCTTATATATGAGATGCCTGATTGCTCTCTCTAAGTATACAAAGATTCTATTTCAAATTACAGATGCATTTCATATTCATTTAAAAATTTCTGCATTGGCATGATTTAAAGTGTTTTAGGCACAACTTAATTGAACTTTGAACATTTGACTTTCATTGTTATTAAAATGACATATACTGGAAGAAATAGTTATATAAAGAAAATAAAATATGTAGATAATGAAAATATGTCAGGCACATGAGCAAGTACTAAAGAAAAAACATCTCAAAATTGAAATAATAGCCTCACTGTATTAGCAATTTTATGGTAGCTCTGATAGTGTGTATTTCCAAATAATTATGCAAAGTTTTACAGGATTGACCTGGAGCAGAAAATATGCCCATCAATGCCTTGTGGTAAAGCATGAAAATTATTGCTTCATTTTTAAGTCTTGTTAACTTTTTAGTTGAAATGCTTGTTATAGTATTCTAAAACAGATGTTGACTCTTTTAGACAGTGAATGCTGACATGGATTGAGATACATGTATCACCAAAATATCAGTTGCTAAGGAGATATTTGTACATGCATTTCAGTTTATGTAAGACAAAATTAAGAGTAAAAATAGTTGAATACTTTTCTGTAACAAGGAGTGGTAGTAGGAGAAGAATTACTCAAGCTTCTACAATGAAAAATTATAGATTATGAATATACAAGACTTACAGGCTTTAGATGGCTGAGGTAGAGCTATACTGTCTCACTCTGTTCTGGGAAAATATAGAATAGTCCTGTGTGGCTTAGTGACAGGGGTGCATTTGAGATATGTGTTGTTGGGTATTGTCATATTGTGTGAACATCTTAGTGTATACTTTTACAATCCTATATAGTATAGCCTACTATACACGTAAACTATATGGTCTAACCTCTGCTCCTGGCATGTTACTATACTGAATACTGTAGGCACTGTAACACAACGGTAAGTACTTATGTATCCAGACACATCCAAACATAGAAGAGGTACAGTAAGGATATGCTATTGTAATCTCAGGGGATCTCTGTAGTATGTGTGAGTGGTTCATCACTGGCCAGACTATTACGTGGTGCATGACTGTGCAATTAAAATTCTAAAAGTACCCAATTGTGTGACTAAATGATGGTGTGTATGTGAGTATTTGTGTATCTGGGTGTGGGGGCAGTAGTTCATGTTGCTTTGGGACAAAACACAACATTAATTAATCATGGGAGTTAATCATTTGATGTATCTGGAAAGCGTACCGGTCTTGTGGGCTTTAGTTAGGGTTTGCGCAGGGCTTGCATAGCTTTTCTGGGTGATTGCTTCACTCCGTCCTCTCCTAAGATTCATCTGGATTTTAGGCTGGCTATCTTCCTTTATCATAAAGCAAAGGCTACTACAGTTGCAAATCTCACAGAAGTGCTCAGCTTTACTTTTATTTTCCTGTCTCAGGTTGTGCCCACATCTAAGCTGTTAATTGTGGTTAATGGAACAATCTGCTTTAGACTTGTTTAGACCCGGGATACCGGCTGCTGCAATATGGTGATCAAGTCAATTCAATGCAAAAGTCAAGGTCTTTGAAAAAATGGGATAGAAAAGGAATTGGCACTGGGAGAACTTGGAGTGCCTACTCCAGGAGAATGTGGAGTAGGAAGCTGGAAGCATAAATAGTGGTCATGTTCTGTCAGCCTTAGGATAGTTTCAAAGTTTGCAGTTGTGAAAGAACAGAGGGGGGGTTGGACCTATTTCCAAACTGACTCCTTGCCCAAAGACTATGTTTTTCACAGAATTAAAAATGTTCTAATTTAACCTGAGAGTAAAAATAGGGCTGGGATAACAATGATTACAAACAAAAAGTAATGATAAAAATACTCAATGGTAATTAATGGATTTCTTTTATTCCTGCCCCTTTGGTAATGTCTCATCTTTATTGAGGTGTCATTGTTCTCAGGGAGGCCCCCCTTGATTCACTCTCTCAGGAAGCAGTACTTCACCCAGCAATTCCTATTTACTTTCTGTGTTTCAATTTTACCTGTACAAGTGGACATCTGCATGTTACTAACTTATTTCTATGTTTGTTATTTCTTTCCTTTTAAAAACAAGCTGCACAAGCACAGGGATTCTGGACTGTTTGGAACATTGGTAGGAGTTGGCTAAACATTTGACGGATAGCTCACCATGTATCCATACTAATGTGACAATAGCATTCCAAGTTTATGAAGATAGCCATTTTAATATATATTTTTCAAGATTCTTGAATAAAAAAAGCACTAACATATCTTTTTCAGGATGCTATCTGACGCCATTGCTAACCTAGAACATTGCCCACTTGCCACTGTTCAGCCAAGAACAGCTCACCTGTAGACCTGCTGTCTAGAGCGAGTCTGGACTACCAAGCTAGAGATTACAGAGCAACAGAGGAATTCAGTGTCTTGTGATCTTGCTAATCAGATCCTCACATTAAGGAAATGGAGAATTCATGAATTTAAAGTTATTGTTCCACTTGATCTTTAAATACCCAAATTAAAATAGAAGCTTAATTCACTCTCTAGCACTTAACAGGCAATGCATGATATAAAACTGGGACATCAGTTGGACCCAGTCCAGCCTAAATTAAACTCGGATGGATGTAGATCTTAAATGCCTGAAAAGGAAACATTTACCACCTTTACAGAGTATTGGTTTATGCAAGAGAACTTGTGATAGCCTAGTAGATTTATTTGTAAATATACCATTTTATTTCATGATAGTCTTTTGAAGAATCTAATCTTGGATGAGTACGTTGTATTAGATATACGTATGCTTAGCTGGGGAGATTAGGATGGTCATGAAAGGGACAAATTCTATAAGCAATTTCATTGTTTCATTATACTTAGGCCTGGAGTGGTGTTTTAAGGTCCCAAAGCAGTATTTGAGCACCTTCTTTGTATTTGATACTCCAGCCAGGCGTCCTCAAACTTTTTAAACAAGGGGCCAGTTCACTGTTCCTGAGCCCGTTGGAGGGCCGGACTATAGTTAAAAACAAACAAACAAACAAACAAACAAAAAAACCCCCAAAAAACTATGAACAAATTCCTATGCACACTGCACATATCTTATTTTGAAGTAAAAAACAAAATGGGAACAAATACAATTTACACCACCTCATGTGGCCTGCGGGCCGCAGTTTGAGGACCCCTGCTCCAGCCGGTTATCAATTAAGCAGCATTGTGGTGCTATGGAAACAGCACGATTTTTGGAGAGAGAAGGCGGAGGTTAGATTTTTGCTCAGCTTCTAGCTGTGTGAGGTTTGCACAAGGTAGCTCCTTCAGGCCTCCATTTCTTTGGTATTTCTTACAGATCCCAAGGGTGACTGGTTCCTAGGAAACCCAGTACATGTTTGACTGAAGGTGGAATCCTCAGATATTTAAAGCAATGTTTTTTAAATACAAGCATTTCATTTCTAAGATGACTTCTTGTGGCTAAAAGTATGATGAAGATATATAAAACTCGTACCACAAGCTATAGTAAAGTTGATGTGATATGAATAAAATACGACTTTATGGAGATATAAGAACTGTTATCTCCATTGCATGTCACAAAGCATATTTTTCTTTAAAAATAGGTCCTTAAGTGCTGACACCAATGCTGACTAATTTACCTTCATATTTTAAGCTCACATTTAAAGTGTTATGACAATACTTTTTAAAAATTAAATCATAAACATGTAGATCATGTATACATTAATGCATTTATGGGGTACAATGTGCTGATTTCATATACAATTTGGAATGCTTACTGGTTAATATAATTCCTCACCTCATTTACTTACCGTATATACTCAAGTATAAGCCAAGGAACTCAGCACAAATTTTGTGCCGAATAAAACTCGGCTTATACTCGAGTATATACGGTAATTATTGTGATCAGACATTTATACTCTGTACCTAATAGATTTAACATGTTCCCTTGCAATATGCATTGTAGGTGTGATCCCACCATGCGCCCTCCCTCCATCTGACCGCCCCCCTCCTCTCCCATCTCCCCACCCCCTCCTTCAACCTGGGCCATAGTTGTGATCTGTTCTTCATATGAGAGAGTGGGTGAGTGTAAATTGGTTTCATAATAGGACTGAGTACATTGTATACTTTTTCCTCCATTCTTGAGATACTTCATACTTTAAAGATGTGGAAAAAATAGTTTTATATGGAACCAGAAAAAAACTCAAATAGCCAATACATTACTCAGAAATAAAAACAAATCAGGAGGAATCACACTACCAGACTTCAATCTATACTATAAATCTATAGTAATCAAAACAGCATGGTACTGGCACAAAAATAGAGAGGTAGAATTGAGAACCAAGAGATGAACCCTGACACTTGTTATTTGATCTTTGATAAGCCTCTATCAAACATATAAATTGGGGAAAGATTCCCTATTTAGCAAATGGTGCTGAGAGAACTGGCTGGCTATTTGTAGAAGACTGAAACTGGACACATTTCACCATTAACAAAAATTGACTCTCACTGGATAAAAGATTTAAACGTAAGACATGAAAACTATAAAGATTCTTGGAGAGAGTAGAGGGAAAACCCTTGAAGAAATTGGCCTGGGAGAATATGAGGAAGACATCCCCCCCCCAGGCAATCAAAGCAACACCAAAAATACATAACTGGGATCTGATCAAACTAAAAAGCTTCTGCACAGCCATGACGATACTTGGTAAGCTAATTTAAGAAGTTCATTGCTTTTTCTCTTAATCAATAGAATACCTGTATACACACGTACACCCACCAGTAATCGGGTTGCTTTCCAAATTACAATCATGCTTTATAGTCAGCATTAGAAGCAAAGTTGTCTTTCAAGCTAATGATTTTTCTGACATGCCACAATTGATGTAATTGCAAATTGTATTTTATGGTAAGTGGGAAATAAGCTCATTTTTAATTTAGAAGTTAACGTTGTTAAAAGTAGCAATCCACATGTAAGCATTTAATGGAATACACATTTAATTTTCAAAACATTGCTTGACGCATTGGTTTCACATTGTCTTATAATTTATCAGTTTGATTTTTAAGAATAAGCTAGAAAATTAGTGTATATAAAATTAGTGTATATAGTGTATATAATATAATGAATCATTGAAAAAAGTTATAAATATCATCCCCAAAATTACAACTATCTTGATGAAGACCTTTCTTCTTTTTCATAGTCAGTGTCATAGTCACTGTTAATTACTTTTTAAGCTTATGTCATAATTGTAGCAATTTAGCTCAAATGAACATCATGGGTCAGGTGGCAACTTCAGCAAATGCTCAGGAAACGTACTTGACACCATTTAAATCTACTGCACTATATGCCAAATGTGGGTTGTCTATATAAAAATGGCATATTTAAATATTTAATATATTAAGGAATATGATTTCACTTTGGGTGCAGATGGTCTTATATTTAAGATGCTACATTTGTCAGGGGACGTGGTTTTCTCAGTATTTAGAAAGTAATATATTGTCAGGTTCCAGTACCTTTGGTTTAGGGAGTGATTCTTTGAGTTTACTGGATCGTTAGGACCAGCTGCTAAGTTGATATTGTTTCTTAAGTCCTTTTCTTCTGTTGGGGACTGGTGCAAGTCCTCCCTCCTGGTGTAATAATTTTATTTTTATAATAGGGCCTCTGTGATCTCCCTGATACTCTGATCTCTACCTTTTTAAATCACTGCTGGTTGTATCTTGCGTTTGGTAAGATACCAGTAAATGTTGTTTATGGTGGTTTTGGTTCTTCCTAGCTAAATTGGGGGCCTTCTGTGATCCGTGACCAATTTGTGTATCGTGGTATAGAGCAAAGCTATCACTGGTCCCTTGCAGGTGCCAGGTGGTAAATCAGTGTTTGGTGATGACAAGGAAATCCATTTGATGTTTGGAAACCTGTGGCCCAATATGACTCAGTTATTCCTTCTCCTGACATGACATATCTGTTTCTACCATGACTTACTCTTTACTTATCATTTATTAGATTCATACTTTATGGGCATTCAATGGCAGTGAGTAAATTCAGAATTGGGTAATGAAATTATCAGCATCTGTCTTATTTTAATATTGTCTGTATATATTCTAACAAAAGATTACTGAGTTAGAATCCCACCTATTTATTGCTACTCGTATATGCTTTTAGAATTTGGAGCTTGAAAATTCCGTTGAGTCACTCAAAATTCATCCGTTATTGTATTATGCATGGTTTTACATCACATTGAAAGTGGTGTAAATTCAGTGGAATGCCAGACTAAAAAGGGATAACATATCCAGAATCTGACAGTTGGTTTTCCTAAGAATTTTAAAGTAAGGTAGCTGTCGTTACAAACCCCATCATGAAAACATTCAGATTCCCTGTCCTTATCGCAAGCAGAAGTTTATGCTTTCACGTTTTATACACACATTTAGGATTTATTGCAGTGCTCAATCTGCAGCATTACCAAAGAATTAAATCCCAAGGATGCTCTCCCCATTGTAGGGAGACTGAAGCACCCCCCAACCAGCCTCAGTGGTGAGAACTCTGGGAGCTTTCCATGCTGATGGGACTTCCTCCATGTGGCTCAACTTAATTTTCTTGTTGCATATTTTATTAGTAGGTGTCAATGCTCTCATTTCTACTTCCAACATCTCTTTTAAAAAGTCATACATGTAAACTCATTTTTAACCACTGAGTTTCTGGTCAACGGAAACTTCTGATGAAAACACAATGTGTATTTCTGTACAAGTTAGTTATACGTAAATGTTTTAAAATCATATTCTGATGGGCCCATGTTTTGGCTGATTGGCATAAATAACTAAAGAAGGATGTAATTCTTTTAAAGAATAAATCCTGATGCCAGATTTGGTGATATCGTGCGGGTTATTTTTCAGAAAGTATGGAGAATGCAAGTCCCTGACGCCGTATTTGGAGATAAAGAATACTCTGAAAACCATGAATACTCTTTCATGGGCTCAGGGAAAAGTCACTTGGGGTAAAGTTGACCTGGGATTATGCACAGTTCTTCATAGTCATTGTTTACCCCAGGTAATGTGAGGTTCTTATTTTTGCCTCAGAAGTATAAAATGTTTGGTTTTGAGTTCAACCCCAGGCTCTGTAGGTATTGTTATATGAACATGGTAGATACATCTTTCTAAATCTTAATAAATTTGACTATGGAAACACATTTGATTCCAGGGATTTACACAACCAACTGAGGACCCTGTAACAGGAGAGGGTTTATATTTGTTTCTGTGTACTCAGAAAATGATGGGGTCATGATCAGGCTTAGAGAGACCTTACTATGGTTAGAAAAACACAGACCTTCTGGTTCCTGCTGCTGACTCTTGGGAATGACTGTGATTTATGTTTCTCTCAATGTCTGTGCCTGTGACAGAGAGGAGGGAGAAAGCAGGTGCAGGAGAGTCCAAGGTGATGGGATGGACCAACCTGCAAGGGAAAATATTATCATGGCAGCCCTCTGGTTTTAACAGAAATCGACTTCTGGCAGATGTGAAAAGTACAATGAAGCTGCTTAAAAACCCAGAGCCACACTGAAAAGCCCGAAGAGCTCTGATTCCAAATAAAGAATTCCTAGTTAGGGTTTGAGTGATGACTGAACTTCGTCCTGATTGCTCTGCATTGTAATGGCCGGTTCCCCTCTCTGTACCCTCTGATCTGTCACCTCTGCGGGTGGAGCAGTTTCTGTTTCTGCTGTTGAGTGAGGGGCTCTTAGCTCCAGGAATATCATCTGCTAGCTCATTATGTATCTGCAATAAGCCAATGAAGCGTGTCTAGTTGTGGTCCAGGGACTACAAGCCTGCACCTCACATTTTAAATCTGTGATGGTTAGTGAGGAATGGTAGAGTTAGGAGAAGGGAAGGAGGCGGCCGTGTGCTTCTAGAAGTTGTAGCAGAATCTCTTTGGGTAGAAAAGGACTTATTTTGAAACTATGGTGCTCATGCCATCCAGTCCAAATTCCAGTATGTCTTGGGGTTCCCTTCCTCTGATGAGAATTTCTGCCGTAGGGTGCCGCTGTTACTGATGGAGTGTTTCCTTTTTCTCATTTGTACAAAGAGAAAATTTAGGGTGCGAACCACTGTTACAAACAGCACATATACACTATTCAAACCCAATCACGAATAGCACCAGTTAATTTATAGGCTTAGCAGTTCTAGTAGATGGCTGTTTTAATATATATTTGAGAGAAAAAGCACGTCGTGCATTTGCTTCTGGATAAGTGAGTCGGTGGGAACACGTGGGAATTACCATGGTGCTTCTGTTCATGGGTCTTAATGCATGCGAATGACAGATAGAGTCCTAAGGGGACATATGGAGTATTTTAGAGCTGGCTTTGAAACCTCAAGACTGCAGTGTTCACACAGTTCACAATTCTAAGGAGATATTATAAATCTACATTCTTTCCATATTGCCAATAAATTCTACCACGTAGAATCAGAGCTTCAAACAGCATGTTATATACTCCTGTTCCTTTGGATTCAATAACCTTGGGACCAGGGAGCATTAGTAATACTGGGAATCGTTGATGGCAAAAGAAATAGAGGGTTTTTATTTCCATTAAGAACATGCCCAACACAGGGGCTTAAAACTTATGATGTAAGCACCCTGACTTTGGAGGCAAAAGGTAGCAGGGATGGTTTGAACAAGCTGAGTCCTCACTTATCATAGTTGGATGTCAAAGGCAGTGTTTAATTGGATTTTGATATTTGATATGTTTCTTATTTAGACACATGGAGGTAGCCAGTACGAAAAATAAATGGAAAAATGTTACTGTGTCAGCACTAATGGAGGAAATAAATGTGAAAAGACTTGAGGAAGGAAGGAGTTGTTTTCAGTATAAAATCCCTTTGAACGAGTTAGCAATTAACTATGTACATGTATCATTTTAATAATACAAAATTTTTAAGAAGAGGTGATATGAACATTGGATCTAATACAGCAAATTGATTCAGCATGTTAACTATTTATTTTTATCGCAATTTAATACATATCCATTAGCAACTCGAGAATAACAAAAAAACACATCTTTACTCACCTCAGCCCCCTGGGCTTACTTAGTGAAAATGGAATTATGGCCTGAGCATGGTGGTGCATGCCTGTAATCCCAGCAACTCCGGAGACTGAGGTGGGAGGGTCACTTCAGCCCAGGAGTTTGAGGTTGCAGTGAGCTAAGATTGTGTGATTGTGCTCTACCCTGGATGATAGAGGGAGACCTCATCTCAAAAAAAAAAAAGAAAAAGAAATAAAGGGAAAGGCATTAAAGGAGCAATTGCATTTCTAATTACAATTTTTTTAGGGGGGAGGGGGTTCAGGATCACTTACTCATGATAAGAAATGGTCATCATGACAGGTAACATTTACGTTCATTAAGACTGCATCCTCCTTAGTACTTTATATATGTAACCCTTTTATTTCCCTGATGTCATCATGAGATAACTGCTGGTACAGTGCTTGTGTTACAGATGAGGTAACACAAACCCAGAGTGTTTAAGAACTTGTCCAAGACACATTGCTTATAGGTGACTGGCTTGAGAAATGAACCCTAACATTGAATGGATAGGTGTGACAAAAAGTTGTCACCCACATTTTGATTGAGTATGTTCTACCTCATTGAAGGTAAATGACATGCTATGATACCTTCAATCCTTGAAAGATCCTTTCGGTTTTATTCTGTATTCAGAGTAATATGTACACTCTGTTTATCAGTCCTTAGTCACCTTAATTTGCTCAAAATTATTAGAGATGAAATGAATTTTTAAAATATATTTTTAAAAGAAATTTTGAACAATTTTATATCTGCAGAAAAATTGAGACAACAGTACAGAGAGTTCTCATATACCCGATTCCCAGTTCCCCCTACTAGGAACATTTTAAATCACTCCCAGGTCCTTGAGTGCAGGCTGTGGTTGGTGACTTCCTTCCAAAACTGCAGCAATGGAAAAAGCTGCATTGAATTTGTAATACTCAGGTCATGTTTGACTTATGCAATTGCAAGAGGTTCTCACTGTGACTTGTGTTCACCTTTTGTTACTGGTACGTATTAAGTATTACAACTTTAATACAATTTTTTTCTTTATATATATATATCATAATATATATATTATATATCATATATATTTTAATTAAAATTTTTTTAATTTTAAATACATATATATATATATTTTTTTTAATGGCATCCTCTGTATATGAGGTTTATAAGGTTGTCTCCAATTCTACCCATTACCAGCTGGATCATTCTATCATTCTAGCCTCCTCCTCTTGCTTAAGTGAATCTTTTCACTCCCAAAATGATAATCCTGGCTCAAACAACATGCAGTCCACTTACTCAATTGTTACAGTGTACACATGGATAACAGCAGAATCATACCTCTGTGGGAAACTACATCACCCACAAGATTATAAAAATTAAAATAATTTATTTTCCCTTTAGTTTTATAATCTTTACAAGTTTCCAGATTTACTTAGGTCACCATCACGTCCCCCCATCCCCCTTTCATTTAGTGTGGCGGTTTCATAGACTCACATTGCTCTGTTACATTCCACATTTTATCCTCAGGTCCCTCGACCTCCTAAATGGCATTTTAAAATTTGCATTTGGCACTTTAAAATTTCTTTCTCTTGGTGGTATGAATTTGGAGGTTCTTCCGTGCCTTTTCATGGCTTGCTAGCTCACTTATGGTTAGAGTTGAATATTATTCCATTATGTGGATGTATCACAGTTTGTTTATCTGTCCACCTTTGAAGGTAATCTTGTTTCCAATTTGGGCGATAATGAATAAATATACTTTGAACATTCACATGCATTTTTTTTTTTTTTTTTTTTGTGGATAGGTTTTCAAATTAATTGGGTAAATACTTGGGAATATAATTACTGAATATCATGGTAAGACTGTATTTTAGCTTCATAATAAAGCCAAGTGGCCATACCATTTTGAATTCCCAGCAGCCTATTCCGTATTCTTGACAGAAATTGGTATTGTCAGATTTGGGGGATGTTAGCCATCTAAAGTCGTTTAGTGGCATATCATTGTTATTCTAATGTATAATCATGTTTAGTAAAGACCATTTTAATGTATAATATTGTTAAATTTCTATTTGAAATGGTTTCTGCCTAGAAGTCTCTGACTCAGAGTCTTTACAAATCTTATTCCAGAAAGTATAAAGACTTTGAAAAAGTGAAGTACTCATAGGAATCCTCAGAGCAAAAGTAATAGCTAGAAGGGGAAGGCTTTTTACTGAAAAGTTTGGAACAGGAAAAAAAAAATGAGTGAAAAAAGGAAAGCATAGCAATGGAGCAGACGGAACATGTGGGAGGATAGACGCAGGTGAGAGGACCCTGAATGTTTGGAAGTGTGTTATAAAGGTATGGGGTCTATGGAGTCTCCCTTTGAAAGGGGAGAAAAAAATGGGTGGTGAACTGACGTGGGAAATAAACTCATCTCATAGTGGAAGATCACTGGCCAGTGGCAGACGATAAAACCCTGGAAGATAAGCTGTGTAAGTCACATGTGACAGGCAGAGAGTTCTCTGGTTTAATATTTAAACAGCCTTAAAATGCAGTGCGTATTATCTTTCGCTCACCCCCATATCAATGGCTGGCCAAGAAATCCTGTCTGAGTGAACCTCTGACACATCCCTCAGTGTCCCTTTCTGTGGCACACGTTTCTGAGTGGCTGGTGGCAACAGCCCACTCGACTCAATCTTGTAAACTTCAGATTCATTTTTCTCATTGAAGCCAAAATGATCTTTAGGAAACATAAAGTTAAATTTCTCAATGGCTTCTCTTCCTGTGAACACTGGACATTTTTCACAGGGTTTAAAGACCTTGAAAGAACTCACGTTTTCTTAACAAATCTTCCATACCCTGAGGACATTTCCTAACCTTGTTTGTAGGATCTGGTTGTCTTGAAATGTCAAAGTCACTGATATTTAGTGTTCATGACATCTAGGGTATGTAAGTTTTTGAGAACAAAGATTATATTTTGGATGTGCCCATTCATAGAAGGGAATTAGATGTTATTTGAACGAATACATATTTGATAAAATTATGTTCATTACAATACCATTTATAATGAAAAAAATTCAAATGATGGGAAATTGTTAAATAGATTAGTATATAGCTATGTAGAGGACTGTCATACAGCAATTAAGTACTTGCACTGTAACAAGTTATAATAAACAAAAATGTTTATATTCCGTGCTTCAAAGATTATTAATAGGTATACACTGGTCCTATAGAAGAGTTTGGGGAAAATGTATCAAATCCTTAGAGTGGCAGAAGTATTTTTTTTACACTTTTTAGATTATTTTTCATATATCACATGATTAATAACCAAGTTGCTTTTATTAAGAAATCCTTGTAAAATATGCGTTTATTTTTAAGATTGTGATACACAACTCAGAAGTCACTGGTGATTGCCCAGTTATTTGATGTTGTAGGACCATTTTTCACTCTGACAACAGAAAGGTACTAGTTGTGTACGTATGCACATAGAATCAAAATTCCAATTCTAAATAATGTATTTAGTGATGTATTTAGTGACACATCAGTGTCACTAATGCTAAATGAGCAGACACAAACAAAAAAATCATTTGCTGCCAGTGGGGTTTCCCCACTTCCATATCTGGAGTGCCTGGAGGTGCCAACCATTCTCATTTCAAATGCTCTTAGCTACATGTCCCCCAAGAAGCATTGTGAAAAAGGACAAGAGTAAGGAAAAGCCAGTGTTCACTTTACCCATCTCTACTCAAATTGGGTCCTTCACCATTGAGGAAAAGCCCAGGTTTTGTTAGACACAGAGCCAGAAACAGCTGTGAGATTTAAAAGTGATCCCCAAGTGGTAGTGTCACCAACTCCATGAGGGACACTGTCACTATTCCTCACCCTAGATGAGTAAGAGTTTGCTGATTATTGCATTTGTTATGCCCTGGCTCAGAAAATGAAACCACTGTGCAAACTTACACAGACTCTCCATGCCCAACTGGTACCTGTCAGCGACCAAGACCTTCTGCCAGCATGCTGTTCAGCTCAGGGAACAACAACAAAAGAATGTGTTCATTTCAGAAGATAGAATTGTAAAAGATAATGACGGAAGAACAGCCCCCAAAGTGTTTAAGCCTTATATTATTCCTGCAGGAAATTCGCTTCTTAAATCCCTTCTTTTTTTTTTTTTTTTTTAGCCTTGATAGACTCCTAGAACACCCTCCTGAAAAATAGCCATGAAGCTTTGTGCACGCCTTCTCATTAGGAAATTAGCATGCTGCTAACACAGAAGAACAGGGCTTCCTGAAAGTAATGGGAGCAAGAGCAGGGAATTCTAAAATGTGTTTTATGATTGATAAATGTGACTTACAAAATATCTACCATATCATCGGGCATCAAATATAATACTGAATTTTAAATGTGAATAATCAGATTCCCCAATATCTGAAAATCTTATGAAAAATGCTGTTATTCTGCCTAAAGAAACTGTTTCTACCTAATGATGTCAATTTATTTCACTTTTTTATTCATTAAAAAAGAAAAGTCAAATAGAAATACTGTTACAGAAAACTCAAATAGAAATACTATTATAAAAGCTTCTGTCTTGTACTGAAGGGTAGGAGGTTTTCTCCACGGTCACCTGGTACCCAGTCTGAAACTGGATAGCACTACAGCAAAGATAAGCTACGTGGGAGAATAACTTAAAGGATTTATGCTAGTCACCTTCTCTTCATTAGTCCTGCTAATTAGATCATGAGGTCCATGAGCGTCTTTAATACGTATGTACCATGTGATTTCATGACCACTGTACTGAGATCACATCTGTATTGGAGAGTATGTTTCCAACTGTTATATGTCATTAAGCATATGAATTACACACACAGTATCCAGTGTTTGGGACTCAGATATTTTTAAGCCATACAGATCAAATCATCTTTGTTTTCAGCCCTTTGCAAAAGTTCCCTCTTTGTTAATAGGTGACTAACAGGGAATGCCACAAGTGACATCTATACTGGGAGTAGTTACGTGAAAAATCTCCCTTCTACCAACAGATACGCACTCATCCTTATTACGTGTCAGGCTTTTGACATCCTTCATTTCATTTCATCATTTCTAAAGCACATAAAGTTGATATTATCACTCAAATTTTGGAGAAAGTACAACTGAGTCTGAGAGAAGTTAATTGAGTTGACTTAATAAAGTAGCAAATGGCTGAATGGGAGCAACTCTGAAACTCTGAAATGTCAGAGCCACCCTACTTTATTCCTTCTAGAAATAATTTAATAGAGAGTTTGGTGTAATAGAACATGTATGGGCCATTTTGAGATGAGTCCAAATCTGGCATTGCTGTTTGTTGTCTGAGTAAACTCTGGAAGCTTTTCAAGCCTCCTTGTCATCTGCAGACAGTACCTTCCCTGACACTGTTTAAGTGTCACATAAGTAGTTCCTATTACTACTTACGCTTTTAGAACACGGATTATATTTTAAAATATTGCCAGCACATATAAAACATAAAATGTTTTTTCCAAGTAGAGCTTTGGAAGGAGGGATATTTCACAGTAGGGTGGTAACAACAGCTGATGCTTTTCCCCAGTAAATTCTATAAAAATGTATATGGTGTCTCAAAGAACAGAAGTACATTGAAAATAATGAAACAAACAAAAATGGGGATTAGAAATTGATAAAAGGCCGTAGGTAGAGGAGATGACAGAATGTTTGAAAACATATATACTGCTCAAAGGGGGATGAGGAAGAGAGCTTTGAAAATGAACTCTAAGCCATGAAATTCTGCCACCAAACAAAGACATGGAAACCAGCACGGAACTCAGATCTTCACTCCGAGAGCAAAAAAGAACACAGCAGGTGGCAAATAAAAACAATATGGGATTAAAAACATCACCAATGACATAAGAACCCCTAGAAATTAGAACTAGTTATAAAATAGGAAATTAAATAAATAGAAAATAAAGTCATGGAGCAACAGG
Source organism: Loris lydekkerianus (assembly GCA_963574355.1). Lineage (NCBI taxonomy): Eukaryota > Metazoa > Chordata > Mammalia > Primates > Lorisidae > Loris > Loris lydekkerianus. Next base: position 39,030 of record CAUYPK010005114.1, on the reverse strand, counting down.
AGAATGGGGAGGAACTTGTCGAAAAGATGAATAAATATGTAAAGAATCATTTAGGACCTAAAGGAAAACTGAGGTCCAAATGGGTATACTAGTTTTTGAAGTGACAGATGTCTGTCACATATTAAATAGCTCAGTATTTCCAAAGTTGAAAGAGCAATTAAGCTTTTAGTTTGGGGAACATTACAGAGTCCCAAAAAGAAACCAAAAAGCACAAACCAATCTCCAGAGAAGTATTATAAGGTTGTTGAAAAATGTGCAGTGTATGCAGAACAACTGTTTTGTGTGTTTTCCTTGTCTAACTGAGGGCGTGACGTGCCTACATATTATAAATATCATTACATATGCATATCGCTAAGAAATATATACATATATAAGTAATAAGATATATGGGTCATATATACATATTTAGCCCAGTATTATTTTACTGAAATACATTAATGTGGTAAAAGTGAAAAATTCACCTAAATGATTCTCCAGAGATTCGAGGATCACTTTTATTTTTGAATGACAAGCTGCAGAAATACATGCATGATGACTATTGTCATCTAGGCAACTTCTCTAAAGGCACCATTCATTATATAAGCACTTGGGGAGAGAAGTATTTACAAAACAGAATACAACTATGCCTTAATTTAGCAATAGTCTAATGTTAATGTTCAACAGTAAGTCAATGTCATGGTAAGGCAAAGGTGGAAATTCAGTATGTTACCAACTGGGATTTGATAATGGCGTGACAACCGTATAGTTTCTTTCATGCAACCAAAGCAACATGATGTGGTGACTCAGTGGACATACTATGTGTGAAAGAAGGAAAGATTACTCTTTTCTAATGGCCGCTAATGAAGGCCACTTGCCAATGAAGCAATTGGTAATAAACTGTGTTGATACACGTGTAAAGAAAACCAAGAAATTTTATTGGAAAATCTGTGTATGTTTTCTGTTCAGTAATACTTTCTGGTGGTCGGTAGCGTGTGTCCTGGTACCCAAATATTCTGTTCATCTGTTATATGCCTTGAAGGACAATATAATATCGTGTTCAAGAAATATTCCTTGAATGGCTGAATGAAGCTGTGAGTCCCACCTTGCCTGTGGATACCATGCCTGCTGGAAACCACAGAGGATCATCCTTCTTTGAATTCCTTCAAACTCATTTACTTACAGCACACACAGTCCCACACATTATTTGTGATTCATCCTTGTTCATAATAATGATTACAGTTGTAAATACCTCTTTTAGAAAAGTGATACAAAAATGGATATCTTACTTAAGTTTTTTTTTTTTTTGCTTTTTTTTTTTATTGTTAAATCATAGCTGTGTACATTAGTGCAATCACCTGTACCCACTCTAAGATGCACCATAGATGTGGCCCCACCCATTACCTTCCCTCCACCAAAGCCTCCCCCCTCCCTTCCCCTTCCTTCGCTCTTTCCCCATAGTCTTGTGCTATAGTTAAGTTTTAAAACATACTCATTATATTGAAACGAAAGTGTATTAGGGAAGAATTTTATCTTTACTATTAACGTAACCATCTTAAAATGTGCAATCGTCCTTTTAGTGCTAAGTTTCTCAGGAAATAATGATAAAATGTAGAAAAGGTGGGACACCAATATCTGGATGCTGCTATTAAAGGTTTTGTGAGAAAGATTTTTATTTCCCAATGGGCTAAAAATAGGTTGGTTTTACAAATACGTTTTTAAGGTTAAGATTCCTTTTTGGTGGCAATGCATTTCTAAAATATGAGCCATGTTGTAAATATGTTGACCAATTTCTCAGGAATATCTATCATAAATTGAAGACTACCTTTAATGTATTTTATTGAAGACAAGTTATTTTTAAAATTGTGTCTCTTCTGATTTATTACTTAACATTCTATATTTTAAAATATCCAAGTCTTCTGGTTAAATAATTTATAGCCTAGCCATTTGTCATTCGACCTGTGTACAAAGTTATGTTGCCCATCTTTGCAGTGATATACTTATTAGTGTACATTTTTAAGGTACATCGTGAAAATATTAAATTATAAACATAATTTTCCTCTTAATTTAATATATCAGGATCATATATTTCATAATTTATATTTCCTATTAATGGTCCTTTGAAATAGTTTTACATTATTATTCAAATTTACAAATAAATATTAATATACTACAGCTTGTACCAATGAGTAAATTGAGGTTTACTGAGATTAACTTGTTCAAAGAAAAAATTTAGCAGAAAAAATAATGATTGAAAAACCTGGATTCGTCCTCAAGTATTTCAGGTTTCTGAGACAGGGCTCTTATCCATGAATGAAACTGCTTGTTACTTCCCTTCAGCTCTGCGGATTATTGGTACAAATGGTGGTTATTTATACCAAGAAAGTTGCAAACATTTTCTAATCATGACTTATACTGTTTTATATGCTCTGAAAAATATTTGCAGTATGTTCTAATATAAAACCTCTTAAAACAAAATTTTCTCTGCTGAATACTTGCTGCATGGAGAAGTTTGCAACCAAATAAATGCATGTCATTTGTACATGTTGTACAAACAGGAAAAGAGACACTTTTTGTACAAAACATGTACAAAAAGAGACACATTTTGAGTATGTACAAAAGAGACATATGTACAAAATTTTGTACATGTTTTTGACTTTAAGGCATGTGATGTGACTTTACACAGGCATGCACACACAAACACACACACATGTAATATGGTTATCGTAAGAGTTAAGAACAGTCTAACATGGAAGAAAATGGTCACCAGTGAAAGAAAATATCACTTAAAATATTTAAGGAAGTAAATTAATATCTTAGTTTGAAGAAACACAAGCTGTTAAAACACTATCTGTTTTCACTGCTGTTCTGTGATACTTTGAAACTATATCCAAAGTCATTTTTTGAAAAGTTACTTGTAAATCTGCAACAAATTGCATAGTTTCATGATTACTGAGTGGGGAGCACAGTTTATGGCACTGTATTTTTAGACATAAAGTCAAATTTATAACTGGACTATTCAGTTCAGCTATTAAAATGTGTAAATGGAGGAAAACAATATTTAAATCCAAAAATTGCATCATGTTAAATTTTTAGGATCCTAGTAAATATTTACTGTCAAACACATTTGAAAAAAGTTTATTATTTTCATAATACTTCTGTAAAATTTCCACAGGTAGAAATATAACCGCATGCACTGGTATTAAAATTATTCAGATATAGGATGAGGAAGATGTGAGTTTAGAGCTGACTTCTTTGAGAATAACCCATCATACTAGACATTTTCGTTTGGAGTAGTATGCTTACAGTTCATGACCACTGTGCAAAATATTTGTTTATACTTTTTTATTAAATCATGTACACATAGATCATGAATGTATTTATGTATATGTGGGGAAAAATGTGTTGATTTTTTTTATACAATCTGACGTGGTTACATCCAACCATTCAACATAGCTTTCACCTCATTTACTTGATTATTGTGTTAAGACATTTATGTTCTACACTTGACAGACTTGACTTGTACCCTTGTCATATGCTCCATAGGTGTGGTCCCGCCGTTTAGCCTCCATGAAACCTCCCCCCTCCCTCCCTTCCCACTCCATTTCTCTCCTTCATCCTGGGCTATACTTGTGTTCTATCTTCCATAACAAAGTGTGAGTAAATATAAGTTGGTTTCATAGAAGTACTGGGCACACTGGATACTTTTCCCGCCATTCCTGAGATACTTTACTCTGGAGTATATGTTCTAGGTCCCTCCAGGTAAACATAAAAGAGGTAAAGTCTTCATCTTTTTGTTTATACATTTTTATCTTTGATCATAATCTGATCCTGTAGTAATCATACCACCAAACACTGAATCTTGGTGCATTGAAAATGAGGGAAAAATTAATCCCTCATTTCCCCATTTGGGAAGCCCTGGCTGGGGACCAGTGCCTTTCTCCAATTCCTACGAGGACACAGTTAAGTGCAGGGCTGTGACAAGGACAGGAATGCAGAATGTCCCTGTTGCCCTGTGTCTGCCATCAGCCTGACCACTTATTCAATTGTGGTGCATGGAGGTGACTTTCAAAGTCTTTTCCTAGTTATTTCATTAAGAGATCTTGTCTAGAAAAATGTTTGTAAAGTCCATCTTAATTTTAAAACATACATTTTATCTCAGTTAATTTTGTCATTTTCAGGAACTTCAAGGTCTCTTTTCCTGTTTTATTTGCCCTTTCCCTGATAATTAGTAATGAGATCAATGCATCCACGTTCATCCAGGGTTTGTGGGTGCTGCTTCTATAAAAATCTTCATTGTTTTGCTAAGTCAAAGATGGAAAATAGTAATGATTACACACTATTCTTTGATAGTTTGCTTTTTATGTTTTATCGATAGAAGTTGCACCAAATCTGTTCTTTTCTGTGAATACCTTTGATAATGTTGATAGCTATTAAATTTTCACAGTGATTGGTTTTGTTTCCTACTGAATGTTTTGTTATAAAATATAAGGAAATGCATTTATGAGTCAGTGTTTAGTCTTTATGTGGATTTCTGTAACACTTTAACGATCCGAAGCATTAAGACAATAAAAGCTGTGGTCTCCACTCCACCGGCCACGGGCTGGTCCAGGCGAGTCCAGGGCCTGTTATAAACTGGTCAGACAGCAGGATGTGCGTGGCAGCCAGCAAGGGAGGCCTCCTCTGCATTTACAGCTGCTCCCCATGGCTTGTGTCACCTCCTGAGCTCCTCCTTCTGTCACATAAGCGGTGGCCTTAGAGTCTCACAGGAGAATGAACCCTATTGCGTATGTGAGGGATCTAGGTTGTGCGTCTCTGTAGGAGAATCTGAAGTCTGATGATCTCAGGCGGAGATGTAATCTGCTTTCATCATCCCCAAACTACCCTCATCTGTGGAAAAGTTGTCTTACATGAAACTGGTCCCTGGTGCCAAAAAGGCTGGGGACCACTCTTAAAATGGTCCCCAACAGACATGATTTTAAGTATATTATTTCATTAAAAAGAACAAAAAAGATTAGGACCATTACTTGAAAGCTGGAAAATGTTTATGAGTAAAAATTTGTGCTCCCATGAAGGAAAGCTAAAAGAAGTGAATTACGCGGGTCACAGGATGAGGCGAGTTCTTAGCAATGTTGTGGATACAAAAGAACACAAATTCAGGTTATGTGGAAATTATTCTTGGTAAGCATTATGCTGAAATACTACTGCAAGTGAAGACCTCTCAGACAAGGCTCCAGCGGAACAATGTAACCCAAAGTCTGCTTTGTTCAGGAGAAAATAGTGCAAATTCCTAAGGAAGACATTGGTCTGGGTGTGGACTCGGTGGAAGGACGGCCCCCAGAGATGTCCACGTCCTTTCTTGGAATCTGTGACTATGTGGTGTTGCATGGCCGAGGGGAGTCAGTGTTCCAGATGGAAAGAAGGTTGCTACTCAGCTAATGCTCAGAGGGACAGTTGAGCCTGGATTTTCCAGCTGGGCTTAGTAGAGTCACATGACTCCCTAAAGGCTGAGAACCTTCCCTGGGTGTTCTCAGCCACACAGATGGGTAATGATGGAAGACAGCTCACAGCAGACTCCATCCCCCACTGCTGGCTTTGAAGTAGGAGGTAGGAAGGAGGCTGCCAGCCAAGGAATGCAGGCAGTCTCCTGAAGCAGGAAAAGGCAAGCAAGCAGGTTCTCCAGCAGAAGATGTGACCGCACGATTTACTCTGTTGTAACTGTGTCGCGGTTCTGACCTGAAGAACTATAGTATGGTAACTGTGTTGTTTTATGTCACCAGTCTGTGCTCATTGCACCCATAGAAAACTCAATGAGGAAGGGAGAAGTGTCAGATCCTCCAGGTTAAGTGTCTGCCTCTCATACAGGAAAGCATTGTGGATTTTGAGATAGCATATTCTCCTTCCCAGGACATCTGTGACTCCTTCGTTCTTAGCCACCACATGCCATCAGCTGGTGCGTCTGGGCTGGTCCATGCCTTAGTCTCTCAGTTCGGGTCTCTCCTTCCCCCTGCCTGTCCTTCCTCTTTGAGTTTCAGCTGCCTCCTAACGGGTCCCCACTATCCAGTTGCACCCCTCCTGTCTCCCACCTATTAAATCTAGAGTCACGGGGTTGGGTCCTAACTTGAATTTGATCCTGTCAGTTCTCTTCCAGGGAATACTTATCAGTTATTTCCCATTACCCACAGGATAAAACTAATCTCCTGACAGCACGCTCAATCTTGCTTCTAGACATTGATTCATACCCGAGGTTTGTATCCTCGCCTGTTAGTTTGGCTTCTCCTCTTTTTTATCTCAGTTCTCAGCTTAAGGGTCACTTCCTCCAGAGACTTTGCCCTTCACCTTCTAAACAAAGATATCCTTGGCACTTGTTATAGTGAATTCCCTGCACTGGTGGGCAGTGAGGCTCGCCCGCTTACCCTCCATCCCTACCACCTACTGTGTCGTCCAGCACCAGAGGGTTGCTCAGGGTTTGCTTCAAAATTAGGTGAGTTGATAAAGAAATAAAATAATATTTATGATCCATGAAGAGCAGTTTAGCATATTGCTTTTTATCTGAATACATTTGTGAAAAGGGAGAAGTCAAAAATACAGAAGAAAATATGGCTGCTAAGTATTAATACATTAGTGTTTGGGCAGGGAATGAGAGTGAATTTGTTTTCTGTGGTGCTAATAGCATTCCTGTGTTGAGCCTACTAATCATCAATGCAAAAGCTTAAACTATTCCAGATGCAAAAGGGCATCCAAGTAGATATTCCTTACCCAGAAAGACTTAGCATCTCACAATTAGGGAAAAAGCATCTGCTGTGTCCTAAGCATTTATTTCATATCCTGTCAATCACCCATACACTGGAGAAAAGATGGTATAAATTCTAATTTTGTAAATGACTGATGTTTAGAATTCTTGCTCCCTACTGGATTACAAGTTATCATCTTTCAGTCCTGTTGAAAAATCAGCACTTCTTGTGGACAAAGATGTTTAAGTGTGCTTTCATATTGTAAATTAATTCTAAGTACTTAAAATAATACAAGATACAGAAGAATCTACAGGTGACAAACCAAACCAAAGAGGGAAACACAGACTCACACAGCAAGACCCCGGTCCTCTGGTGAGTCCTCACCCATCTCCGGCTGCTCTGATCTCGTTCAGCATGTAACATCTGTGTGCACAATTTAGCACTTAATTATATGGCTCCTTGTATCAGCAGCTGTTGAGTTTCAGGTTTTCCAACCATTTCACCTAAGTGTAACTCAGTTACTACATATCAGTAGACTGAAGGGAAAACATATAAACACAGTGGATGTATTAAAATATGCCAAGAAAAAATAGTACGTGGTAACATTGAGGATCTGCAGTGGGACTCATCCTTCTCCCAGAAGTAAGACTCTTAGGAAAGACAATTAATATTGGGAGCTTGACTGTGAATGCATAATACTAGTGGTAAGAGCTGGAGTAATTCAAGGACTAGCCTCTCAGAGGTGTGACTGCATGGTGCACCAATATGCAGTGGCTGGGCAGGCAGCCCTGTAGTGGGTCAGCTGGGGCAGGGAGAACAGCAAAGCAATGCCCTTCTTTCGCCTTACGATACTGCTTGGCAGCAAATTTGAAACAATCACATACTGTGAACATCGGAGTCATGGTAAAACCAGTGCCAGTCCTATGAAAACATTATTATGAAAAATAAAATCTAGAAATAACCCTCTAGAACAGTGGTTCTCAACCTTCCTAATGCTGTGACCCTTTAATACAGTTCCTAATGTTGTGATGACTCCCCCAACCATACAATTATTTTCGTTGCTACTTCATAACTATAATTTTGCCACTGTTATGAATCGTAATGTAAATATCTGATATGCAGGAGACCCCGAAAGGGGTCACGACCCACAGGCTGAGAACTGATGCTCTAGAAGGTTATCCATCTATTGTCAGAAGATGTTTTCTAGTATGCATGTAAAACTGATAGTATGGGCTAATATATTGAAATCCCTGGGTTTACTAGGGTTGCTGTATCAAATTACCACAAACCAAGCAGCTTAGAGCAGCAGAACTTACTTTCTCACAGTCCTGTAGACCAGAAGTCTAAAATCAAGATCTCAGCAGGGCTGTGCCTTTTTGAAGGTGCTGCAGAGGGAGCCTCTCCAGCCCTGGGTCTTAGCCTTGGTATCGGCTGGTGGCAGGATAATTCCAACGTTTGCTCTTTGTTCTGCCTGTGCACATGTGTGTCCAAATTTATCTTTTTTATAAGGACACTTGTCATCAGTTTAGGGGCTCACGCTGCTCCAGTGTGACCACATCTTCACTAATTACATCTGCAACCCCACATTTCCAAATGAGGTTACCTTCTAAGTTATCTGGGTTCAGAACTTCAACATGTGAGTTTTAGGGGGAATGATTTAACAGATAAACCAAAATCATGTCTAACAACAAGAAAAGAGTCAAGGGTGATTCTAGATTTTGGGGGCTGAGAAATTAGAAGAATGGAATTGCCATTTACTAAGAAAGGGAAAACTTCGAGAGCCCAGTGGGTGGGGAAAATAAGCTGTGTGGACTTGGCAAGAGTGACATTGCTGGGCCACTGAAGTGTGTTATTTACACCAAGGTCAGGGGTCCCATGAACCAATAAAACAAAAAACATACAGTAGTCATCTGATTCTCTGCCTCTGTCAATAGCTCAATGTCTGTCTCCTATGTGAGAAAATGTTATGAAATTGATTGCATAAGATAATTTTTAGCTAACTATGGCATTTATAATTTTACTTAAAATGCCTCACTGGTAAATCATGATATGTATTAGAGAGTAATGAAAATGAGGATTTTTTTTCTTCTCCCTAAATAAATGTAGCTTGTGCAATTTATCTCTGAGTTAGTTTATCATTTCAAGTCTTTTTTTGGCAAGAGTTTATGGACTGTGGATGGGACCTGGCAAAGAAGCTTTCCTTAGGGGAAGAGGAAATGGAGCAAGAATAGACACATTGTGCACTGCTAGACTATTTTTTCTTTTAAGAGGACATTGCTGTTTTATTGGTGGAAGTAACCATGGAATTTGACAATTAAAAGAAAGAATAAGTAAAATTCTAGGTGACAAGAAGTGAAATTCTGTAAAAAGCCATGTCAAGCATGAATAATATCTTGAACACTCAATTCATCGGCCTGGATGTGCTTCCTCCCAGACCCCTGCTGGGATCGTATTTAAATGTTTGAAAGCTTTCACGCTTGCACAGAGAGGCACGGGAGGGACCATCACAGGACTTTCCCTCTCTCTTACATTTTCAGACCATGTGATAATGAAATATTCATGTATTCATCGATCTAACCAATATTTTTGAATTATCTCAAAATGGAAAGCTAAACATAAGTCTCAGAACTAAATTTGATAGTTACAAATTTGTGCTAACAGTCATTAAATGATGGATATTTTTGAAATGCACATATTTGGACAATTTTAATAACCTATGTATGTGTATATGCTTTAAAGAAAATTGGATCTTGGTATCTAAATCATTCAGCACTGCCTGGCGGCTTTTGAGAGTAGAACATTGCGATAATTATTATCCGTCCTTCTTAACTATGTAATTAGAGCATCGAGTTTGGCAGTCATGCTCTCATTTGAACTGATTATCATTGGAGAATAAAAAGTTTGAGACCGCATGGTCTAGAGAAGAGAAAAGAGAATTGATGGTGAGAAATCCTGGTTTCATTCCCAGAGTTAGAATAGCTCCATCATATGACTTGGAGAGCAAGTCAATTAATTCTATTTGTAGAATGTTAAACGCAGTCACCCACTTTCTTGGCATGGCGTCCACATCTCTGATCCTGTTCGACCAGAGTGAAAGCAGAATGAGTGCATTTTGCCTGTCCAGAGATAGAGCGACACCGGACGTTTCATCATTCAGCAATCAGAAAATAGGGGTGATGAGCAAGGTGATGTTCTGAAGACTGAGAGTGGTACTATGCAGGAAAGGTATGGATCCCAAGGTTTAGAAATGATTAATTGATTGGATAAATGTGAATTAGGAGGCCAGAAAGAGTTTTCGTGTCCAAGGTATATTTTCATGAACCACATGCGTGGCAAAAATTACATTGAAGATTAAGGTGGCATTGCTGTGCACTAAGAAATTGTGTTTCTATGGTAACATTTGCGAAATACATTATCCAATATACTTATCAGTTAAAATTGCACCCGTTACCCAGTGGACTCATAAGAATATTCTGTAATTTTAGTAACTCTTCACCATAATTAGCCATCATGGCAGAAACGGCTGTATTCTCTGTTCCCTTCCAGCTATTTCATTCCATTTGTTCTGCTGATATGCAGTTCAGAACATACACCTGCTTTCACAGTCACGCATATAACAATTTGACTTCATATCCACATTTTCTTTTAGCTGCACTATCTTTCTCTTGTTTTGCTTCATTTATAACCTGGACCTCTAAAGCCAATTCCTGGCTCTCATCCATCAGACACCCCCTCCTGTGCCGTGGGGGTGCTATAATGAAAGAACACCAAGTGTTTGGTTAATAATAACTGAAATTTATTATCTCAGCCTTCTGGAGGCTGGAAGTCTGAAGTCTGAAGTCAAGGTGTTAGCAGAGTCATCCTCCCTCTGCAGCCTCAAGAGGAGGACACATCTGTAACTCTTCCAGCTTCTGGTGGCCAGGCATTTCTTGGTTTGCAGGTGCATCACCCCAGGCTCTGCATAGCTTTCTCCCTGTGCGCCAGTGTCTTCACGCTGTCTTCCCACTTCTGGTAGGAACTCCCATCAAATCAGATTGGGACCTTCTACTCCAGTGTAACCTCATTATATCTGCAAAAAAACCACTATTTCTGAATAAGGTCACATTCTATATATCTATTGGGGACACACACTTCATTGCATAACACTTGCATTCTGGGACTCCTAACCCTACCACGGTCAGACTGTCCAAGGGTCTGTGTCTAATTTCTGGCACCAATTTTCTTTCACAGGACTACCAGTCAAACCCTTCTTTTAAGTGTGATATTTGCACATTTCCTATTAAACCCTGTGCATCACTCAATATGCAGAGACTAAGGTTGACATATTCAAAGAAACCAATGTATATGTTTGAGTTTATCAAGAAAAATTGTCACTATCAATTTTTGTAGAAAACAAAGTGTACTCTAGGTATAATACTTTCTGAGTATTCCCATCTTCCACCATTCAGCAACACATAAAGTAGGAATCAGACCCACTTTACAAAGGAGAGCATAGGTCTAAATTCACACAGTCGTTGGCCACATCAGCTGTGACGTAAAACTTGCCTGTTCTCCACTCAGCCCCCAGGCTCCAGGACTGCATATTGAAATGTACTTCTAATGAGCAGTAACAAGTATATGGCAAGTGCTAAGAGGGGGAATCATGATCTAGAATAGGGGATGATGGAAAGGCTGACAAAGTAGGCACATGCTGTAATTCTAGTTGGTTTACCAAGGAAAGGTTATTTTTGAGAAACCTCGTTTTTATGCAAGCAACACAGGACCCCAACCAGAAACTTAAAGCAGCAAATGAATGATGGGTCAGTGTCAATTTTAAACACTGGAGTGAAATGTCTAAATAACATTCAGTCCTGTAATTATTAAAAACAGTCATAGCAAAGTGAGTTTTATTTCAGATATGCAAGGATGGCTCAATATTAGAAAGTTAATGAATAAACCTAATATATTAGAAGTAAAGCTTCATGGCTATCTCAACAAATGCTCAAAATAGACTCGATAGAGTATAATGCCCAATTATCACTAAAATAATTCTCTGAACAGAATAACATAGGAGGGAAGTTCTTTAACTTTTTAAGGAGTTACCAATGAGAATATTATCTTACTAGTGAGATATTTAAAGTATTTCCATTAAAATGTGGGATATTATGATTTATATCATAATGACACAGTGGTATCAATTCATTAGTGTATTTGACATATTAGACAATCTTTAATTTAGGGAGAGGGTTAAAAGGATATGAAAGGAAGAAACATGCCATTATTGTAGATTTTATAATCTATATACCCAGAAAACCCAAAGGGATAACTGGCAAGCTATTATAACTAATAAAATGAGTCCATTAAAATATTCATATCAAATCTCAAAATACAAAAATCAATAGCTTTCTTTTATACCATCATAAAAACACTAGAAAATATAATAGTAAATGAAATCCCATTTGCAAGAATAATAAAATGATAAAAGGACGCATAGGTAATATCCTAACAGAAATAGGTGAAACTTTTTAGAAGAAAACTATATAATTTTATGTAAGTTGTTAAGGAAAACCAGGATAAAGGAGACATGACTGGAAAGGGCCACTAATAAACACGTTTCACGTTCTCCCACTCAAAAACTCAAACGATTTTTTGGCAAAAAAAATTTGATTTAAAAAAATTGCATGTAAGTGTTAAGTGAACAAAACCATCTAAGGCAGTTTATAAAGTATCAGCAATGATAATAAGATGTAGTGTGCACAAGCACTGTGCTGGGTTCTATTTGCAGGGGTTGTCTTGTCAAGTTCTTTACTCAATAGAAACAGACGGCTACATATATGAGAATTTTGCATAGGGGAAAGAGAGAAAAAAGAGACGTTGTTCCATGAGTGCTAATATCTTAATGTTGTATCGTTGGCTGACTAAATGGAAAAACATAATAAAATTAGATTTTTGTCTGCACACCATAAACATAAATTCCAGATGGATTAAAGCCCTAAATATTTTGAAAGTATAAAGTATTAGGTAAAGTTACTATAACTTGGCCGTTCCTGGAGTTAAAGACAGCCTTTGATTTAGCGAAGGAAGAACGGTCCTTAGCACTGTCCTGAGCAAAAAGTTATTAAGCTGATTTAATGTTAATATGTAGGAATAACTTTAATAGCCAAATTGGGAAAGTTCTGAGTCCTGAATATCTTAGACATGTAAATATAAAGATACGCGCACGCGCGCGCGCGTGTGTGTGTGTGTATGTATTTTTACATATTTTTACTTAATCAAAGTTATTTAAGGCCAAAATTACTTATTTTAATGTAGATGATCCAGCAGGCCCAAACCAACTATGAATTAAAAATTAGAGGTGGTCATTATGTAATGATTTCTGCTTTGAAATCATCTGAAAATCACTTTAAAACAGCATTTGAATGCTGAATTATCACTGGATTTTAAGTATATCTTCTCCAAAGCAGTGTACAGGAAGGCAGCAGTGTCCTCCACATATGATGCATTTGTTGGGAAATCATTCTTGTTAATTTATAGGCTCCTGTCAATACACATTCATTTATTTGCACTTGCAAGTAAAAGCACATTAAAAATTGAACATATTCTCAATAGGAGATAGAAATTTTCGCCAACAAAATGCAACTATATTTCACCTTCCAAATTGAAAACTCGAGAGTAGCTGTTTAAAATAATCTAAGAAATAATCTTTTCGCACTCATGCTAAACCTAGGATCCCTCCTGCTCAGGCATGTATGCATGTGTGCACATGTACGTCCACACACACTGAGAGTCCTTTTTTTTAATTATGGGGACTTGGGTAAAGTTCAGTAATTTCTAATATAACTAGCCACGTATTTCAAATGTGGAGTTCATATAATACTTTTTGCACTGCTGGTGGAATTACAAACTAATACTGTACCTATGAGAAGAAGTATGGAGAATCCTCAAAGGGCTAAAAGTGGACCTTCCGTTTGATCCTGTGATCCCATTACTAAGTATCTTCCCAGAAGAAAAATAAAGCATTTTACCATGAAGACATTTATACTAGAATATCATTGCAGCTCAGCTCACAATTGCTAAAACACAGAATCAACCCAAGTGCCCATCAACATATGAATGGATTAATAAACTGTGGTACATATATACACTATGGAATAGTATTCAGCCATAAAAATATGGGGACTTTACATCTTTTGTATTTACCTGGGTAGAAGCGAAACACATTGTTCTTAGTAAAGTATCACAAAAATGGAAAGGCAAGCATCCAATGTACTCAATATTTATATGAGACCAATAGATAAACAACTACATGTCCACACAAGAAAAAAAAAAAAAAAAAAAAAACATTTAATTCAAGTGTGGGAGTGGAGAGGAGGGAAGGGGGGCGGGGAAAAGGGAGGAAGATTGGTAAGCTCTTACCTAGTCGGTACAGTGGAAGGGTATACCGGACAACCCCCAGGTGAAAGGTTCCACTACAACTTGAACTTTCCCTAACAAAATGTGAACAATATAATCTAATCATCTGTACCCTTATATTAATCTGAAATTAAAAAAAAAAAACTCAACATGCTGAAAATACAACCTACTAAGAAATTAAAAATAGACTTTACAAATGCTCTACATAGTAAGTACATCAAATTGCAGGTAGATTTTGGAATAGTCATAACTAGAGGACCCACCTCATGTTCTGGCCATAGTAGCTGAATGCATTGGTGTATACATTTATAAGAATGGCTGAGATATATTGCTTAATATATCATGAATCACGGTTATTAGTATTGTTGCATTTATTTTACCTGTGATTTATGTTCACTTTCAAGTCTTGCTGAGTTGGTAACGTAGTTGGGGATATTTAGCATCTCTGGATATGGACAGACTGTTGGCTCTATGTGCAGGCACGCATAACAATTTTGCTTAGCTCTATTTATCTAGAACATTTGATAAATATATCATTGCTTAGATTAAGAAAATGTATAAATAGTTCTAAAGACTTGTTCTTTCTTTCCCTACATTTCCCTTCTATATCAGGATTGTGGGATCATTCCATCCATAACATCACAGCCAACTCCAGCTCAGTAGAATCTGAGTTGTTGGTGTGATGTGACCTTATTGTTTAGGTAATTTTTCATTCTTACACATGCCACCCATTAGTAAGGTGGAATTCTTTTCTGTGACATTTTCATTACCATCCTTTAAGGGCCTATTTGAATGCTTTGAGAAAATGTTTAACTCCAGTGCATTAATAAGAATGCAGGTAAACCCTAAAGTCTCCCCGGGAATCACAAGCTCACTATGTTAGCACAATAGGGAAACTTCAGATAATTTAAGACAAATATGTATTTATGGAAATGATTAAGGAAAACAAATGCCAAACGTTGAAGGACTAAGATCTTCAGGCAAATCTCTTTATTTTCTTCATCATTTCATTTTCTTTAGTCTAAAATAAGCTACTAATTTGCTTTCATGATCCCAGCATAGGTTCATATTGTCTTTGCCATTTTATTTCTGTGTGTCACATCTGAAAACATATTGTCTCCCCATCTTATTCTAGCCTTTCCTGATTTTAGGGAAGAATTGAATTATCAACGTCAACTAATTTTCATCTCCCTGGAAAATCAGTAGCTTTATTTTTCTGGGTTAGGTCTCAGAGGGTGTAAGGTGTAATGCTTTATTTATAACCACCTCAATGATATATCTGACAGAGAGCATCTTGGGAAGCCACATCACTTTACAAAGTGTTAGTAAATTAAAAGAGTCAGGGAAAGAAGTCTCCAGAAAATATGCAAATTGAAGAATTTCCCTTCTGTGAGCAGTCTTACACTTTACTTTTCTAAAACGGAATTGTGACAGCTGTGGAAGTCAATTGTGAGGACTGAGAAAGAAAAAGTAGCCCCCTCCCTGGGGGCTGGCCTGGGACTCTGAGGTGCTCCTGTGGTTTCTGCACACGGGCCTGGCATCTTCATCTGCAGCTCGGCCTTTGTGCCACCGTGTTGCACATGCACGGTTGCAGAATGGGGGTGCTAGTTCAGTAGGGTGAGGTGGGCCGCATGCTCAGCATGGAGCCTGGCTGTGAGGCAATGCTCCAGAGATCACAGCTCAGAGGAGCAACAGCAGCCTGACCCCCAGCCATGACTTCCTGTGGCAGCTCCCTGTCTAGCCCGAGAGAGACGGCGGAGAGGGTCTCCCCCTGCTGCAGGCAGGTTCCCCTCCATGACAGGCAGGTTCAGACACCTGTCCTGCTCTTGTCCAAGCTCAAGTTCAGACACCTGTCCTGGTCTCGCCTGTCCTTCTGGAGGAGAAAAGCAGGGGAGGAAATGTCTCCTTCTTGAGAAAGTTGGGGAGATGCTAATAGCCCATCCCTAACTCTCAACCAATGTACTTCTTTCTGTGAGATAAATTTTGATATTAGGTGTTTAGACTTTTTTCATTATTTAACCTGCAAGACTGGGATACTCTGACACATCCTGTTTTGCAGCTCCCTTTTCCCCTTGCAACAATATGTTAGTAGAATATTACTCTGTCATTCTACTGTGTAAAATACTGTAGATTTTTATACAGTATGCATTATACAGCCAAATCATATTTTATTCGCTTTTAATTGGAATTTACATTTTCTGAAATAATTTTTCATATTTGATATTCAAGCTATTGAAAAGCATTTAAAAATGGTTATTTTTAAAATCCTTTAAATTTTTTTTGCCTTTTAGTCATTATTATTTATGACATTTCCTTTTAAAATTTCTACCTGTCTTACTTCCAAAGAGAGCCTTATAGAATAACTAATGACTATTTTTGACCAACGCATTATCTGATTTGTCTTCAGGTGTATGGCAATACTGCAATGCTAGAATGCATTAATTGTCTTTCAGTGTATTATAATTTCCAGTATATACCACAACTCATTTATGTTTTGTTGTGAGGAAAAAAAAGAAAACTACTGTAAGATGTTACATTAAATAGGTAACTGTAATCAAGATGAATTTTTCATTTTTATTTTGTGTGTATATATGTGTGTATACATGTATATGGATACATGCCTATAGTCACTTAATTTGCATGAACAATAGAAGGAAACTGTTGTGCCTACTATCCCCAAACCATCCCTTGCTGCGTAACAAATTGCCATAGCTTAGCAACCTAAAATAATATCCTCCCTGGATCTCGTAATTTTTTAAGGATCAGAAGTCTAAGCATTCCTTAGCTGGCCCTCTGTTTAGAGTGTCATCAGACTGAAATCAAGGCATCTTCTAAGTGGCAGTCATGTCTGGAGGCTTGACTGGGGAGTGACCCACTTCTCTTGGCAGAGTTCACTTTCTGCTGGAAGTTGGATTCATGGGCCGTGCTCTTCAAACCTAGCAATGGGGAAGGATAGTCTGTTGTTTCAAGGCTTTCATCTTTAGATTTTTTTTTTTTTTTTTTTTTTTTTTTTTTTTTTTTTTAGTAGTCCACCTGATGAAGTCAGGCTCACAGGTTAATTTCTCTTTTGATTATCTGGAAGTCAATTTCTTAGGGACCTTAATTCTACCTGGGAAAATTCTTTTACCTTTGTTGTCTAACATTGTGCCATCACTGGAATGGCACCCATTATATTTGAAGGTCTTTCCTGTGATGAAGAGGAGGGTATGGTCAAAGGCCATGAATCGTTAGAGTTCATCGTAGAATTATGCCTACCATATCTCCATTTCCAAGAAAAATATCCTAAAATGAGCACCACTGGCCATTTGGGGGTCACTAGTATTATTTTCATCTATTAAGTACTTAAAATGAAGTTACTTTTCACCAGAATAGTAAATGTTACATATTTTTCCTTCCCTTATGTTTTTCCCATTGTTCCCTAGATTGTTCGTGAACATCCATTTGATGAGCTGTCTGTCAACCGTTATTATCATTTTGCTATAGCATATGCTGTTTTCAACAAGGCACTAACTCTTTTTTAGTCTCCAGTATGTATTTATCTATCAATTGCAACAAAAAGTCAATGTATTCCCCCATTAAGTCTTGTAAATGGTTGTCTTCTGCTCTGCTTTGCAACAACTTTGAGGCTGTGGTGAGTGATCCATCAGTAGAACTGTCTCCTCGCACTTCCCTGTGGTGGGGTCTCTCACCCAAGGTTCCATGCAGAGACCTCTGTGTTGTCCTGCAGAGGGGACATATGGCACAGGTGGGCAGGGCCTTACCTCCTCCCGTGATGGCTCCGGGAAGGAAACGAGGAATCCTCTGAGTATAGGGCAGGGTAATGTTTTTCAGAAACAGAGCTAATCACACATTTTAAGTGGTAAAGGGAGGAGCTACCAAAATGAAATAATAGTTTGTATTTAATAGTTATCAGCAGAGATCACAAGAGAGTCCTCAGTATACTGAACACCTGTATACAGTGGGAGAGAACTCCTTTTCCTTTCTTTCCTTTTGTTTTTGGTTTTTGTTTCTCTCTTTGGCTTGCTCTCTCTTTTCCCCTGTTGGTGGTCCAACTAGGAGACCCTCCCTCAGTTATCTGTCCATAGCGTGACTGGAGAGTCTGGAGAAGGAGCTGGGCTTGTGTAATCTCGCCCATCTCTCTTCTCTGTGGGACCTGCTCCCGCATCACCCGACTCCAGCGAGTGGACCAAAGGCAGGCTCTGTGGGTGGCCCAGCGGCACATATGCTTCACCATCAGGATTCTTCTGGGCCACAGCTACAAGCCACAGTCTCCAGGGTCCACCTGACCAGCACTAAAGGAACCTTTCATGTCCATCTGTGACTCTCAGTCTCTTACTTAGATCTGACTTGGGCAGGGAACATCAGTACAGTCCCCCAGATATTCACATCCCAGATTTGGGGAATTGATTATAATCATATGAAAGAAAGAGCAACGTGGAGAAGGAAGTTGAAATCCGCATATCATACAATAATATGATAATAGGATGTGTGAAGGATATTGAGTTTTTCTTGGTGAACCCAGACAGTTGAAAAAAGGAAAAAGGTTGAATTAGGCCCAGACAAGTGAAAAGCCATTTAGAATTTGTATTGAAATAATTTTTTGACAACTATGAAGTTTAAAATGGTGATGTAACCATTATTAAAATATTCTAGCACTAGATAACAAAGGAGGAAATTTTACGGGAAAAATGTACAAACAGCAGGCTGGTCTTTATGCCTGTGTGTGGGTACCAGAAGCACTTGGATGGAATTTAGGTAATCAGTCTGTCGTGGTCATTTTCTCCAACTTTTATTGCCTTCATGTGTGTGCATTCACATATCTGGACAATTATGTTTAATTAATATTTTTTTGAATTTATTTTTAGTTTTTTGAGACCGTGTCTCACTCTATTTTTTCATCATAGCTCATTGTAACCTCACATACCTGGTCTCAAGCAATCACTACCTCACTCTCCCAAGTAAGTGAGACTTCAGGCATAAGCCACCCCAGGCATGACTAATTTTTCTATGTTTTTTAGAGATAGGCTGTCATTATTTGCTCAGGCTGGTCTTGAACTCCTGGCCTCAAGTGATCCTCTTACCTCAGCCTCCCAAAGTGCTAATATTTCACGAGTGAGCTACCACAACTGGCCTCATTTTTTAAAAAGTAAATTCTCAATGAAGGAAGTTTAGAAAAAGGACAAAATTGTAGTTTACTATTTAAGCCGTGCTTTTCAAGCAAAGATACAGAATCAACCTTAGAGTTTAGCGTGGATGAGTGTGTAGAGAAAATGTGGTATATATGCACAATGGAACACGATTCAGCTGTGAGAAAGAATAAAAGCATATCTTCCGCTGCAATGTGGATGGCACTGGAGGTCACAGCTTAAGTGAAACAAGCCAGGCACAAGAAGTTCAATGTCACATATACTTGCGTGTAAGTGTGTGCTGCAGCAAGTGTACACATGGGCTTGCTGAGTGGAATGGTAGATGTTGGAGACTCGAAAGTGTGATAGGACTAGGGGTGGATGATGAAACATTACTTAATATGCACATTGTATGTTATTTGTGTGATGAATACCCTAAATGCCCTGACTTGACAACTATGAAACCTAGACATATAACAAAATTGTGCAGGCACCCTATACTTTTGTGCAAATATTTTAAAAAGTGAAAAACATTATTTCCCTAAAACCAGGACACACCTTAGCCCATTGCATCAGAATCTCTGGGGGATGGAGACCTTGACATCATATATTTTTAGAAAACTCAGGTGATATTCAAGTACAGGCAAGTTTAAAAACATCATTATAGTCATAATTTAAAAATACTGCATTATAGGGAGTTAGCATTTAGAAATTAGAGATGATGGTCCCCAAATTCATGGGGTGAAGTTCAAGTGATGGTGCACTGTGAGTATAATTCAGTGCGAAGAAAGTCAAAGGAATAAAGGTCACAAAGTCAATGTTTATTTGAGCTGATTCACAGTTGAGGAAATCAGTTATAAATGTGTAAGTTTTGAAGTATATATGTTATTTGTAATATTAAAGAAAAGCAGAGTTTTGCTTTTATATACTATTCATTTCAAAACCTATCTTAACACAGTTTATGTTCAGAAAGCATCCTACAATGTTACTATACAGTCCACCCTGTATATATTACAAATTATAAAATGGATTTCAAAATGCTAAATTGCAATAAAAAGCAAAAACCAGCCGCCTGAGTGAAATGGATCCTCACCATTTAATTTTAAGCTTCCTAAAGTGTGGGGACTGGTTTCCTCAGAAACCTCAATCTGGCTTTGTGGTTTTGTTAAAGTTAGCATTGGGAAAGTGATCCTGTTAGGGAATTTATAGATAAGCATACCGTCATGGAAAATCGCAGCATGAAATTGGAAAGGCACAGACTTTTTTTTTTTTTTTTTTTTTTTTCCTCTCAAAAATTGATGTGGGCTGAAACTCCAGCTTGGATCTCTATAACGTTCCTCTGGTTTGCTCGCTGGGGAGGTGAGATAGTTCTTGGTGTCAAACTCCTGGTGATGGGGACTAACAGGTGTGTGGTACTGACAGTGCTCCTCTTCCACACCTACCCTGAAAACAGTTTATCTGTGTCTTTAGTTAAAGCAGTGCCTCTAAAGAGGAAATAAAGTAGTTGGCTTGGAACAAAGGTTAAGGAGCTTAAAACATTTACATTTTAAGGAAATGGAAATCCATCTTTGTGGGTAAAGAAATTCTTTTGGGAATGTACTGTCCCGGACCCATTGATCTACTGATTTTTCTACCTCGCCCTGGCCTCACGGGCTATCTGGGGTGGTCCTGGGATTCCTGGCCGTGCCCGGGCTCAGTGTCTCCCACCGGGCTGGCCTCCTTACAGCTGTGCCAAAGGCATGGCCTGTTGTGAGCATCTCCGGGCTGTAGCTGTCTGTGCTCTGTTCCATTACTAGATAACCCTGTGCCAGCTTCTCCCACCCTCCCACCCCCACTCCTTGTAGGGCCCAGTGAGAAGATGTCCGTTTCCTGGGGATGGGATGCTGGGTTCTTCAAGTTGCTGGACTTGGGGTGGGGGTCCATGGACTCAGTCACAATCCAGCTTCAAAGGTTTGCCAGCTGGGCTCTAAGTTGGAGGTGCTGAAAGAGTCACTTCACCTCGGTCTCCCTAGGTGAGAGAGTGGAGGGGGTGGCCAGGTGGAGTGTGGGTGTTCATCCCTCCCATCCACATGCTCACTAGCACAGTGGGGGCACATGGGCATTGAGCGGAGAGCCCTATCTTTTCCTTCTTGCTTGCTGAAGTTGACAGGGGAAGACACAGTGTGGCCTGCAGTGCCCTAAATCCCTGGTTTCTGAGAGGTAAGGAAGATGTGGGGGGAGGGGAGTTCAAAATCGGGCAGCAGAGGAGTTTGGAGCTGCCCCGCTCTGGGAATGGGATGGTGAGTGCTCACGTGAAGGCTGCAGATGTGATCACTTCAGCACTGGGCCCTGCCTGCAAAGCATCACTGACGTCAGATGCTCAGGTTCAAGTTCCTCACATCAGGCGAGGGGGGCCTTGTCTTCCAGGTGGGGGATGCCTGGCCGCCCTCCCAGGAAGGGGCATCACACTCACCGGGGAGGGGCTCAGGGAGGCCCCTCTCAATCTGACTCTTGTCCTTTTCCAAATCCAGGAGGGGTAAGGCAGAGCTGAGAGAGAGGGACGTTGCTGGCCTGGGACCCTTTCTTCACCTTGTGTGTGCTGGCAATGGGGAGATGGGGTTGAGGATAATGTTGCAGTCTTAGAATGAACAAGCATCAAGTCCTATTGACTGAAATGAGATTTTTATTAATGAAACTGACTGAAAATTTAATAAATTGAACTGAGCTGTCATTAAGGAACCAGACCCCCAGCAGGAAAGGGAAGTTTGACAAAGAATAGCACGTATCAATTACTGGAAAAATATAAAACAATTTGCTATTTATATACCAACAAGAGGTGACTCCTCATACAACCAAGGTAGATATTTCAGGTGCAGACGCTGTCTAACACCTGATCCATACAAGTGACTTTTCATGTCTGTCAACCCACGGTCGTAATTCCTGTTATGGTCCATGAGGTACCCTGTGATTTTGTGAGACTGATAGCTGCGTCTGACTGGGTTCCTGCCCTCTCTGTACAAGGCAGGCTGCAGTTCTGGCCCCAGGCGTTGGAGTCACCTGTGCTTCCTTCCACTCCTGTTTGTTTGCATCTATTGTGTTTCAACTAAATAGCAACAAACCAATGAAAAGTGGAGGGAAGTGTGAACGACAGCTATTGTTGTAGTGAGAGCTGTAATAAGCACTTGGGGATGAGAATAAAAAGATCACTGCTGGATTAGGCTGTGTGAGATAGTGTAAAAAAAAGTCATATATGTTCCAGCTGATTTTTGGCGTTCATATGAAAGCTATAACTCAGTTATAACTTTAGAATATGGGGAATGGGGAGAGGGAGGGGAGGAAGTGGGAGGATGGACAGGGGGAGGGTGTTTGGTGGGATTACACCTGTGGTGCATTTTACAAGGGTAGTGTGAAACTTAGTAAATGTAGAATATACCGTATATACTCGAGTATAAGCGAGTTTTTTCGGCACAAAATTGTTGCTAAAAAACCCGAACTCGGCACAAATTTTGTGCCAAAAAAACTCGGCTTATACTCGAGTACATACCGAGTACAGACGGTAATTGTCTTAACACAGTAACTAAGAAAATTCCAAGAAGGCTATGTTAATCAGTGTGATGAAAATGTGTCAGACTGTTTATAAAACCCATGTATGGTGCCCCATGATCGCATTAATGTACACAGCTATGATTTAATATTAGTAAAAAAAAAAAAATATATATATATATATATATATAAAGTCATATAAATTCAGAATTGGGTTGTGGTCAACCTGTTTCAGAGTTTGCCATTTTATTTTCCCCTCCTCTTTGAAGTAACTGAAATGTGAATTTGCACAGGATGTAGCGCGGTGAGGGCCATGTGGCCTTGGGACTGGAGTAGGGCCGTTTAGATCCAAAAAACCTGTATACCATGCCAAGATGGGGATTGGAAGTATATTATGTTCTGAATTTAGAAAAATGGTTAAAGATGTCTCAATTTTTCCAATTTTTTTGGTTTACAATGCCTTGGGGGGATATTTTTAGTGGACTTTTAAATTGTAGAAAAGTTTTAGACTTACAGAATTATTGTGAAAATGGTACAGAGAGTTCCTATGTGGCTTACACCCATTTTCCCCTGGTATTAACTATATTAATTTATATGGTATATTTGTCCTGATTAATGAACCTGAATTGATATGGCATTGCTAACTAAAGCCTGCAGCTGATTTAACATCCTCAGAGTTTCCCTGATGTCCTTGATCTGCTTGGGTCCCATTCAGGGCATCAAATCACATTTACTTGTCATTTTTCCTTTGATTCCTCTTGCTGTGACAGTTTCTCAGGCTTTGCGTGTTTTTTTTTTTTTTTTTGTTTTGTTTTGTTTTGTTTTGTTTTGACCTTTTTCCTTGTATTTATTTATTTTCTTCATTTCAAATTAATATAAGGGTACATACGATTAGGTTACATTATTTGCATTTTTTAGATAAAGTCCAAGTTGTAGTTTAGCCCTTAACACAGGAGGAGTGCCATCACCCCTACATTGTACCTGATAGGTGAAAACTACAGATAGACTTTGCTGGTTCTGATGACCTTTGGGGATTTGGGGAGCACTGGTTGGGTATACTGTAGAATAGCTCTGAATTGGAATTTGTCTGATCTTTGTCTGATGCTTAGATTAGGATTATGGATTTGGGCAAAAAGCACCAAGTGTCATTGTCAGCACATGAGACTGTGGGGAGGCACGGTCAACATGACTCAGCTCTACTGACACTGAGCAGGTCACCTACCTGGGACTGCTGGGCTGTCTGACCTGGAAACCATGCTGGCAGTTCAGGACCTCGGGTCTGGGAATTAAAAGATTCAGTTGACAGGTTGTCTGGGACAAATAGTGCAGGAAGTGGTACTCAATAAACACTTAGGATTGTTCAGCCCTGAATGTTTGACTTGTTCCCAAGCATTTGTGTGTCATGAATCACCTGGGAGAGTGAATAACGAGCACGGGGTTCTGGGGTTACTGAGAGAACCAGGCCTGGGCAGTTGTATTCCATTTCCCGGTGTCCAAGGGAATTCTAACAGAACCACTGTCTGAGAACGAGAGGTGAAGATGCTGTATGCAGGGCAGCTTTGCCGTGGGAAGATGGCTGTTGCTTTTCCCCACCAAGCATCCAGTCCCCTGCTTCAGGCACAGTCCCCAGCATTTACGAGAGAAAGGTCCCTGCCACTTTCCAGTTTTATGCTGGCCTTTGTCTATGATTCACAAGTAGGCCTCTTACCCAAGCCTGGCCATTCAGCCAACTCCAACTTTCTGGTTTCAGAATTCAGTTCCAGGTAGAAACAAGAATGACATAAACCTCACTAATGGAAGTTAAGCACATACATAGAAAATACCAATATAAATATTGAAAGTAACAAAGTCAGTGAATTGAATGTTGACATGTAATACCACGGTGATTCATGGGTAGGACGACTTAAGAAGTGTTTTGTAATCAGTAGTCAATGAACTTGCGATTTCTCCAGTCGTGGGCAAAATGCCATCTTTAGAAGAATGATAGATGGCTATTATTAAGGTGAATGTGGACAAAGGTCCAGTTTGTTGACCAGAAAACTGATTCATTTGTAGCTTAAAGGCAAATTCACATGCCAAGAGATGTTCCTTCACATTTTGCTAGTTTGAAGGTCAATTATAGTGATGTATTTAAATAATTTATTGAGTATATTAAAACTAAGTAATTGAAAGCGTGTTCTCTCTTTCTCTTTCTTTGTTCTTGTTGTTAAGACAAAGTTTCACATTGTTGCCCTGGAAGAGTACTCTGGCATCAAAGCTCACAGTAACCTTAACCTTGGGGTTTAAGTGATCCTCTTGCCTCAGCCTCCCAAGTAGCTGGGACTACTGGCACCCTCCACAATGCCTGGCTAGTTTTTCTATTTTTAGTAGAGATGGGGTCTTTCTCTTGCTCAGGCCGGTTTTGAACTGGTGAGCTCAAGCAATCCATCTGCCTCGGCCTTTCAAGGTGCTATGATTCCAGGCATGAGCCACCATGCCTGGCTGTGAGTGTTTTCTTATACAGATAATTATTTGAAAATTTTAAAAAATGTCATGAATACTATAAGTTTATTGAGAATTACTAAATTATCATGCATATTTTTAAACAAATAATTATTGTAAGCTTGGATCTCCACTAGTATAACTTGCTTAATTGTTTATTATGGAATGCCTCTTAGTTCTCAACAGAGTATAACATTTTTCAATTATTTTGATTGTTATTAAGGATTTATAAATACAGAGCATTTAACAATAAAATAGTTCTAACTTGTGCTAATCAAGAGTATTCCTTTGTTACAATAATTGTGTGTGTGAGTGTGTTTAATTAAGTTTTGTTTGCTAGATGAGGAACTTGTGGCTATCTAACAGGGACCAAGAATCCTAACAGCTACAATCACATGACTCATGAGCAGGAATCGCAGATCATTCACTTACCAGCTGTTAGTGAGGTTGAGGATATTAAGTCATCTTTCTGAGTCTCAGTTTTCTCTTCCTTAAGATGGGCTTTAGTGACATTGCATTTCTGATTCTGTGGGCAAAAATAATATGTGCACATGAGGTTCTCATGGGTATAGCGACTACTTTTTCCATTGCTGTCCTTCAGTCAACACCAGCTCCCTCAGCAGTTAGGATTAGAAATGCATTTAATAGGACCGGGCACAGTGGCTCACGCCTATAATCCCAGCACTCTGGGAGGCTGAGGTGGGTGGATTGCCTGAGCTCAGGAGTTAGAGACCAACCTGAGCAAGAGCAAGACCCTGTCTCTAAAAAACAGCCAGGTGTTGTGGTGGGCATCTGTAGTCCCAGTTACTCAGGAGGCTGAGGCAAGAGGATCACTTGAGCCCAAGAGTTTGAGATTGCTGTGAGCGGCAACACCATGGTACTCTACCTAGGGTGAGACTTTGTCTCAAAAAAAAAGAAAAAAAATAGAGAAGAAATATAAGTAATAGAAGATGTCACATGAGAGGCATGTTGGTGGATATCAGTGGAGTGGGCAGTTCCAGCTGCCAGTTTTCCATGTTTTTTTTCTTGCTCCCTGGCTGAAGGGGGCACCTGTGTGCCTGAGTCCTCTGTGACCACAGTGAGACCAGGATTCTGTGCCTTCCCTGTGCCCCCTGGGTTTCTTCCTAGGGCTGCTGCAACCAGTCATCACAAACGGAGTGGCTTGCATTAGAAATTATTCTTTCGCAGTTCTAGAGGCCAAAAGTCCTAAATTAAGAGGTCAGAAGGGCCACCCACGCTCCCTCTGAAGGTGCTGGGAAAGATCCTTTCCGTGCCTCTTACTGGCCTCTGTGGTGTCCGCTATTCTTGGAGTTCCTTGATAAGTGGCCAGATATCCCAGTCTCTGCCCCCATTTCCACATGACCGCCTTCTCTTTGTGAGTCTGTGTCCACATTTTCCTTTGATGAGGACATTAGCCATTTGATTGACACCAGCTCTAGCTCAACATGGCCTCCCTTTAACTTGATTGTATCTGCCAAGAGCTTATTTACAAATGGGTCATATTTCTAGGTTCTTGTGGACATACATTTTTGGGGGACACTATTCAGTGCAGCACCCCAGGACTTCAGACACATGTTCTATCCCTGCCCCTGAATGAGTCCAGGGTTTTGTCCCTTTGCCTCCTCTGAATGCAGCAGCTCCCGTTAGAACAGCCCATACACCTCTATGTGGCTCAGTGAGGAGGGCGCCGGCCCCATATACTGAGAGTGGTGGGTTCGAACCCGGCCTCAGGCAAACTGCAACAAAAACATAGCAGGGTGTTGTGGCAGGAGCCTGTAGTAACAGCTACTGGAGAGGCTGAGGCAACAGAACTGGCTAAGCCCAAGAGCTGGAGGTTGCTGTGAGGTGTGAGGCCATAGCACTCTACCGAGGGCGACAAGGTGAAATTCTGTCTCTAAAAAAAAAAAAAAAAAAGTTTCACAGCTTCTACCATAGGATTTTCTTTTAAAATTCATTGGTTACAAATTTGCATGTTTGTCAGATGTTTTTTTTAAACGTCCTGATTCATGGAAACTTGTAAAAAGAAAACAAAGTTTTCATTCTGTTCTAAAATAGTGTCTGGGGCTAAAGCTATGTTTGACATAACTAATTCTGTATCACAATAGTTTCCAACTTATGTTGCTACAGTATTCATTAAATAATTAACTATTTTCAGCAATATCATTACTAATTTGCACAATTGGTAATACCTGTATTGCACAAAAAAGGAAACTTTAAAATCTGGATTTTATTGCTTGAAAAAAATAATTATATTTGTACGGATTGATTGATATGTTGAAATTTCATTGGCCTCCACTGGCTTTTGAGTTTGATTTCAAGGGCAGCACTAACTGTTCAGCATGAAAAGCTTACTTTGTAGCGTTGTCTTTGCAAATTGCACTAACACCAGACAGCCTGATGCAGGATAATGGTCCAGGACCTCTTACGATTGATTCTGTACTTTGAGGAAAAGATGAATGCCTCCTTAGCTAATAACCAACCTAATTTATTTCAGATTCCACAGCCATAGCAAATTTGAGTTTGATGAATCATTCTCAGAACTTTCATTTGAAGGAGAAGATGAATTCATATGACACCTTTCCAACCTGACCATATTCTGATAAAGCATTTTCAAATTCTTCCCCAAACTTCCAGGCTCCCCTCCTGTGGCTGAAACAGAAGAACTTCGCTGTTCTCTGCTTTTGTGATATTTCATCGGAACAAAGCCTTCAGTGGCTAAAAGATCATAGGACTCTGGCTGCTCTTCTGAAACTAAAAGGGATTTTACCACCTTTTAAAAGGAGAGGACCACTATGGGCTTTATCTGTATTTCACTCTGTAAAGCCAAGTTCTTTATTGCATGGTGGTCATGAACCTCTTTGAGAACTTGGTATAAACATGGAGACTTCTTCCTAACAACCCCAAATACATAGAAATATAACTTTTCAGAGGTAGTTTAAAGCCTTCAGCATTCTCGGTAACCTCTTTAATGGGCCCCATGTTAAGAACTGTTATTATTTTTAGTGTTAATTCTACCACCAGAAAGACTGAAACAAAAATCCCTACTACCTATCCTTACACTTTTTGGCAAAATGAATTCAACAGAGATTAATTTGCATCTAAAAATGAAACTTTAGAAATAGATAAAAGGAAATGAAAGTAAAGTATCTGGGGGAAGCACAGGCATAAATAATAAAGAAAATGTCAAAGATTAAATAAAATTGAAATTTCAAACTTCTACATACACAACCATCATGAAATGTAGTTTATATGAGAAATGAAAAATCATGATACACATGCTAGTTAGAAAATTAATCTCCCTCTTATTTAAGGAGTATTCCATAGGAAAATCACTGTGCCCTAGTAGAAAATGGCCAGAAATTATGAATGCGCAAATGGTGAAACAAATAAAAATGACCACGATATGGGGAGATGTTATTTTTCCCTTAGTAATTAAAACAAAGAAGTAACTGTTTTTCAGATGAGAAAATTTTTGTACCTAACGTGACTTTGGGGTGTTTGGACTGAGCTCATAAATCCAATAGCCTTCCCAGGATGAAATATTTCAGTTTTTCAAGAGGCTTAAAATGGCGCAGAAATTTAAGGCAATAATTCTATACCAAATAGTTCAGATCAAGTGGATGAATTATTAAGTTATCAACTAATAGATATGAGGGAGTCATTAAAATCAATGAATAAACAATTACTTATCTAGAAGAGGGTCAGGAGATGATATTAATTGAAGACTACATGTTATAAAACTACATGGTAGAATTTTATGTCTGTATAACAATATCAGTTATATCTCTCAATAAATTAATATTGGTTTTCTCTAAATGTTGGTGTTCTAAGTATTTTAACTCTGTCTTTTTAAAATTTTGTTCCTTATCTATTTTTGTTTTCTACGATAATCCTGGCCTAATTAGATAATTTTAAAATTTAAAAAAGTTCAAATAAAATTCTTAAAATTATTCTATCAAGACTAATCTATGAAAAAAGTAAATATTTCCAGGATGGTCTTTGCTTTCATGTATATTTTGTAATTTTGTGAGTATATAAGCAGGAATAGTAGATTATAACAGATTATAACAAAATTAAACTGTTTCATATGTTTAAGAAAAGTATGGTTTTTTATATTGTTTTATAAGAATATATATAGTCATTTTTCCTATAACTGAGGAAGCATCTAAACTCCCCTCTCTCCTTTTTTGGTGCCTGCCATGGAAAGCTCCTGCTCAACCCAAGTCCTTGTCTGTCTGTCTGTCTTTCTCTCTCTCTCTCCTCTTCTGATCTACAGTCATGGGAAAGGCAAGCACTCACTACTCTCAAACTTTACATATTGCTATTGTGGTCATTGGAGAAAGATCAGCTAACTCCTCTGGGGCCCAAATCCAACAGTCCCAGCCAGGCCTGTCTGTCCCAGCATGGGTCAGATGGCCATGGCTGGACATTTGGTTCTGGGGGAACAGCGCAAGGTGATATAGTAACATGTCAGTTGCTGCGTTCCCCTGGATCACACATTCCCTGCATGTTGGGAAATATTTAGCCAAATTAAAAATATATCCATCATATTGAACAGTCTTTTTTGTTTTTGCGTAACATGTGACAAACTAAGTTTGAATCTTTGAATCTTCAATAGTATTTCGAAACTCTTACATATTCTAATTCTGTTTATTTCATTATTTCATTTCACATTGGTTCAGGACAGTATTCACATTAAGATTAGAATAATAAGTTGCTGTAAAATTTCGTGAGTACTATTAATAGTTCTGCCTTTTGAAAAATATAGAGGAAAACAGGATCCTGGGCTGCTTCTGCTGCAACCTGCATCTGTGATGCCAGTAATGAGTGCTCAGGCCCAGAGTTTTTCTGGTTCTCCATTTCCAAAGACTTTCCCAATCCTAAAAGTTTCTGTTCTTCTTAACAGTTTTAGCCTCTGGTGGTATTAGTTCTCTGAGGCTAATTGCATTTTTTTTTTTTTTAGATTCATTAACCATTTTGAATTTCATAATTTCCCCTTGAATTCTAGCAGAATATATTTCTGAAAATATACAGAAAGCTATTAAACCTGGAATTAGGCTGCCAACATATTTTCAAATCAGATGTTTAATTTTATAATTGGAAAATGATACATCTCCCTAGAGAAAATCCATGGGGTTGGAAAACCAATTAGGTGTTGACAGTGCTGGTACAGAAAAAATATACATATTTATGAATGGCCAAATCATCATATTACTGGATTCCTTATAATGGGATGATTTCAGTTGAATGCCTTATCTGAGACATGTATTTTATGTGTGTATGTGAATTTGCTTATATATACTGTCAACTGTTTAGTATCTCTAGTTACCATCTCATTTGACCTTTAAACTTTTATTAATATAATTCCGATTTTAGTGACTTAAGTATCTGCTTCACTGAAATAGCAAATGGTAGTGCTATGTAAAGCAATTAGAAAAGTAAATTGCCATTTTTATGTTCTAGAAGAATGCTATGTTTTATAGTGTATAAGACACACTCTAAGTATGTTGTAGGAATAGTTTGAAGACCATATTAAATGAAGTTCCTTTGAGGAATTGGTTTTTGTAATTGTAAATGTGAAATGATGGTCTTCTATTGATGTGTTCTTATTTTTATTGTAAATACAAGTGTGTTATCCACTTTATTTCTGTTAATTATATTGAGGACCTAGTTGCAGGTGCCTTCACAGAGGCTCTCTGGGGGCTCCAGGACCACACCCCTCAGAGTTACCTCTGGAAACTCTCCCTCACTGCAGTTTTTATGTGTAGGTTGTCAAAGTGAGGTGCAGGGCAGGTTGTCCCTGAAGTGACCAGGGACCTGATCCCCGAGAGAATTCTGGAACTTATCAGTCAGTCTAATTTTCTGAATGTGCTGTCTAGAATTCTATGTTTCTAACAAGGTCCCCAGAAGATTCGGATGTATATCGAATCAGTGAGAACTACTGAGTTGATTCTGAGGGGAAATGCATCCACTCTGCAGTAGGGAAATCAAAAGAATAAGAAAATAGCCTTCTTTCTCTACTAAGAGAAATTGACTTTATTATGTTAATTGAGGACCACTTTCCTACAGGAAACAAATTTAAGCAACATTCCATCACTGAATTCTCCAAAAGTCCAAAGGGTGGGAGACGGAATGGGACCAGGATTGTGAAAATACTGGAAATCTGAGTCTTTAGAGATGGACTCTTTCCGGTGAGAGCTTCTCAGAGAGTCATCTCTGGCACAGGACTGTCCCTGGGAATGACAGCGGATAGCTTTTGTCAGCAAGCAAGAGATGTTATGTGTTTGCAAGATGCAGGGTCGGTCTACCTTATTGGCTGGTTATTCCATAAACTTCAGCAATGTCTTCAGAATTCTTGCCTCTGTAATACCATCTCAAGTAGAAGGGAGGCTCTTTGGGTCTTGGGAGCCTTTCACTGCCCACAATGTATAATACACCCCTGAGAGTGTGGAACGGTGGTAAAGTAATGAAGAGTCCACAGAAAACCTGCTTCATTTATTTAGTTTTGTGAAGCTTCATGCAAGAGCTTTTTTATGCTGAATACTGTAATTATGGAAGAAATTGGTATGACAAGCCATGTCAACTCCCATTTTGGATTATTAATAGAAATGAAGGCGCTTGTCATTTCAACCCAGAATTTTTGTATTCTAGATAAGAATTTAGTGAAACATTATTGGAATGTTCTCTTAGTTGACAAATACAACTATGGGATATTATGCATAATATTTATATCTGTCACATATTTTTCTTTTTACTTAATTTGACAAATATCATCCTAGGAATGTACAATGAATCATCTAGAGGGCAAAGCAGTGGCACAATTGACCTCCTGCTGCCATTTATCTGACGTTTGCCAAATAGCAAGCTTATTTCACCTGCTTTCAGCCTGTCCTTCAAAAGTGGTCATCAGTCTGGTCAGTTGAAAATTAGCACAGACTCAAGAGGACGGTGCCTTATGGCAGTCTGCTTTGGTGGACTTCCTCTAGGAATCCATTTGCAATATGCTTAAAGAGAGGCTGAAAACATTATACTGGAGGTTTGTTAGAAGGCCTTAAGGAAAAACAGGAATTCAGCCAACTCATTCATCAGAGAAAATATAATGCTCTCGGTGGCTCATTTCTGAAGCATCTTTTGAGTACGGTGGGTGCTCGTTAGTCTCAGAGACAGGTGCTCAGGCACCACTCCACATTTCTAGAATTGGAGTTGGAGGGAGGTGGCGGGTGCGTATGGACTGATGGAGCATAGACACGTGCCCACCTACAAGCTCACACCTGCATGCTGGTAATTAATGACATCATGTAGCCGATAGTTTTTCTACCATCAAAGCAGTATTAAAATACTGCTGGTAATGGAGTTTCCATACACAGCTACTTAAGTTGTGCACTGCACAATTTTAGGAGATCCTAGAGTACATCCCAGTGCTCCTCAGCTGTGCTTACTATATTGTCACGATGCTGATTCCAACCATTAGGTCTGGGGAGAGGTGAGATTCGTTGTAATTAATGAGCTTCCAGGTGATAGCCAGTGCAGCTGGGGTACTAACCATGTGGGGTAGCTAGGGCCCGGAAAACAATGTGGATGGTACCTTCCAGAATTATGTGGTGGGCAGCCCTAGGGCTAAGCTAGGCATCTGAGGCGAGACCACGTTTCTGGCCACAGCTACAGTGATCAGTTTCCTGGTTCTCCTTTCCTGAGGTGTGGATTGTTGTGAACACTTCTGACTCAGAAATGTTGTCCTAAAATTCAGGATAGGTTTGAGATTTTATGTAACTATACTATAAAAGTGGGGAGAGGACATGAGAAATAGAATTCACAAAACGTCAGTCCTGTAGGAGATGGGTCCAAGCCTGATCTGGATTGGTGGTCTGTTAAGGACCCACCAGGCCGCCCCCATTATGAGCATTAAATGGCTCTGAGCCACCCGCAATGTGATTTAATTATTCAGTGTGGAATTAGTGGAAAGATAAAAATCATATATATAACTTGAGCTCTCATGATAGAAGCAAAATAGTTTAAAATGCCTGGTTATATATGCTATGAGATTTCCCAAAATTGAATATCATAGAGCTGACTTCAGCCTTTGTTTTCTGTTAATGCTCTGTACCAACTTTTGTTATTAAAAACTGATGCAAAATCCACAGCAAATAATGGATCCATTCTGATGAATCAACAGATAATAGTTTACTAAAATTATTTTAATTGAAATATTTTAACATAAATTTCAATAAATTTTTTGTATTGTGATCTGGCATTAAGCAGTTTCGAGTCAATTTAAGAAATATGTCCATCCAATGGGCTTTCTGTCTGTCTCTGTCTTTGAGCCTCTTGAGGGCACAGATGACCACAAGGGCCTTGTAACTGGGCTCTGCTGCAAGTCCTACACTGATTTTCAAAGTAATTTTCAGGATGCCGGTAGAATAATATTTCAAAATGTTAAATTTTATCTTGGGTGTCATTGGTCTATGTATGAAATTTACTTTATTGCCAGATCCTTCAAGATATCTAAGTAGTACAGAAGCAAAATATGGACACAGACCCGTTCTGGCCTAGACTCGCCCTTCTTTCCAGTCCCATCTTCTAAGATTTTATTTTTTTTTTGGGGGGGGGTTCTTTTCTCAACTTTTTTTGATTTTTTTGGCAGCCTGGAAACTTGATGCACGTGTGACTACCTCATCCCAGATCACACTTCCCTGTGACTGGGACGCCTCCCTTCCACCTTCTTGCTGCCAACTTCTGCCTGTCTTAAGTGACTGCCTCTTAATGTATCTGCCCCTCACTCAGGACCACAGAACTCTGGGGTCCTCTGAATTTTCTTCTCTGCCTTCATTGTCCTGGCATTCCCCACCCTCAGGACACTGCATAGGGGTTTCATGAACACTTGCTGTATGAGGAAATTGAAGGAAAGTAGGAAAGAAGGAGTGAAAGAAGGAAGCAAAAAAGGAAGAAAGGAAGGAAGGGCAGAAGGAAGGAGAGAAAGGACCTACCTGATGGAAGAATTAGTGACTCATTTCTTGAGGACTGATCTTACTATATTTACAGTGTCCCATGCCAGTAGAGTCCTGGTAAAATTGTACTTAGAGTTTGTTTCACTTAGATAATATTCCTTGATTTTTTATGGACTTTTTTCCCCCTTAGTATGAGTTCAGTATTCATGCAAATTGAGTCTGCAGTATTGGCTGTTCCATGATTAGCACTTTGTGGTAGAAACTGCTTTTGTTGTTGACATCTAGATCCTGAGCATCCACGACAGTGTATGGCCCTCAGAAACAGATTTTTGATAGCACAGTAAGCCAGTGAGTGGCATTGCTTCTGACCCGGTGAAGTAGTTGACTGAACAAATTGCATTAGTTAAAGTCTTTGGTTAGAAGTCAAAGAAACCACTGTTTTGGCAAAGGGGGAAAATAAGTCATTTCTTGGAACTATATGAGATGCTTCTAAAAGAAGGAAATGTCCATAATCCAGGGTTTAGGAAGAGCAGGACTCATAAGAATTCCAGGGATATAAGCAACAAGGACTAGAGGACAATGACTCTCCAAAGAGTGTCTCTTTCAGGAGAATCAAATTCGACTCCTTTCTTCTCTTGTATTGATTTCTTTAAGATTCAGATCTGAAGAGGAGCCCACTCAGAGACGTGCCCACAACTGTCAGTTTCCTATAACTGTCATAACAATTATTACAACTGCAGTGGCTTAAGGCAAAACAAAGTTACTTTTCATACTTCTGGAGCTTAGGAATATGAAATGGGTCTCACTTGGCTTAAAATCAAGGTGTTGGTAGGGTTGTGTTGGTTCTGAAGACGCCAGAGGAGTATCTGTTTCCCTGCCTTTTCTAACTTCGGGAGGCTGCCCACATCCCGTTTTGTGGACCCACCCCTTCCATCTTCAAAGCCAGAAATCATATCACTCCAGCTTCTTCCGTTCTAACATCTGCTTCTCTAACTCTGACCTCTCTGCCTCTCTCTTGTACTTAAATAGAGTCTTGTGATTACATTGGGTGCCCCCAGATAATCCAGGATAATTGCCCCATCTCATCATGACCAGCTAATTAACAACCCTACTTACCCCTGCACTCATTCCCCTTGCCTTTTATTAATAAGGTAACTTCTCCACAAGTTCCATGATTAGAACATGAATTGGAATAATTGAGAGCATTTTTCTGCCTGTCTTAGTTGGGGATGGTTGATTGGGAACCCAAAAACTTTATGTAACATAAGATAGATAAATCATCCAAACAAAATTGAGGTTCAGTTAATAAAAGCGGGGTGAAGGGATACTCATCAAACAAAAACCACTTATATCTACTGTACCCATCAAAGTTCATATCTATTTTTTATCACTAAAAAGCATATTCTAAAGATGTTTTTCCAAGCAGTGAGGACATCTGAAGTCAGGTAAGTTTGCTATTTATGAAATGCTTAAAATATTTACTAGCATTCAAGTCCGCTATTTCCTTTTAATTAACCCTCCATTATTCACTTTGGAAGCTCTTGTAATGCCCATTGGCTAAGTTTGGCTTAAAGCTCAGTCAGGTTTTTTTGCTGGGGTTTCCCTGGTCCTTTGAATCATGGGCATTAATAAGGCAAGTAATTAGTGCAGAAATGGTCACCCTCCTGCAATGAAGTTACCAAAAAGAGGAGTATTTGTTTACTTACTGTCAGAGGATTCCAACGTCTTGGGTACCTGGGTAGAACACACAATGACTAAGTGAAAGAGCGTTTTTCCCACTCCTGTAGCCTTTTATAAGCTTTTACTAATAGCAGTGGACAGGGGTTCTGTACTCTAGTTTAAAAAAAAAAAAAAAAAATTGTCCAGGCAAGATCCAGTTGATGGATTTTCTTTCTTTTGTGGACTCAAATGTGAGATTTCAGATTCAAACTCACACATAACCATGAGAAAGCAGTTAGACAGAGGTGGTATTTGGGTTTGACTGGTGGGTACAGAAGACATACTTCCTGTGAGGAGCTGGCTCCAGGCAACTCCAAGACTGATAAACATATAATTCACGAAGGCCCAGATTCAACCCACAAGGTCGTTGCAGAGTACACAAATAAAAATACATGCTTGACCAGTGTCTCTCATCTTAAAGCTTGCTTTCATTTGGAAATTGAAATGCACCTTTATTTTGTCTTTTATTTACTTTTCAGAATAATTCTTTTTGAGGTCATTTAGCATCTTGGATAAGCACATGTTTCCTATTACACATATGAGGTTTATCCAGTGCCAGATACTTAATTTTATTTCATTTTGCAAGAGTGCAAGATTGGAAGCATGCTCTAGACATTACAGTATGTATCTAATAGCCAGAATTTATAGTTTTATTCTCAGCTCTATTAAAGACTCAAGGTCTGACCTTGAACATGCTACTTAATTTCTTTATGCTTCATTACCCTCTCATTTATAAAACATCCAGGCAGAGCATCCTTGCTCTTTCTTGGGCTGTTCAAGGGCTACTCATGTACCTCCGTAGTTTTTGCTTTGTGCCAAGAAGAAATGTGTAGAATGGATATCGTTATTGTAGGGGACACGATAATTGAAAAAGCATCGAAATTTCACCTAGTTATACCAATGACTATATTTTTTTAATATTTAAAGGTGTAGTCTTCCAGATAATAGGAACTAAACATATAGATGTGGAGAACATAGATTTCCCCTTACCAATTTGACCAATACTACTTAATCTGTGCGATGTGTTCTCCCCATTTCTCAATTCCTATGTTTTTCTAATTAAGATAGAACCCAGTTTTCTAAAGGTTTTCCTACACTAACGAATGTGGTCAATTTAGTTTTTCAACTGGAAGGTTTTTTTGTTGCCAGTGCAACCTACACATATTGTTGGTATATAATGAGGTACAGTATATTGGAGATAATGGGTTTTAGACCCTGTCTGCATTACATGGCAACCTGATGAGGCCTTATGCAGCTTGCACAGAGTTTCCTGTGTTCCATCCAGGGTTAGCACCTGCACTTAGTTTTTGATAACTTGAACTAGTGATGTATTTGTACAGGATGATACAAACAATTCTATAAAAATAAATGCTTCATTGTTCATTTTTCCCTAGGTACCAATACAATAATTATGCCATGAGAAGGAATGGTGCCATCTTGGAAATAAAATCTACACATAAATTTCTGATTAATGTCCTTTTATTTTGTTCGAATTGTTCAATATGTCAATAGAATTTTAATCCTGTGTTCAAAGTTCAGAAAGCTGTTTCACTTTTAAAAATAGCTTAATTGAGAGACATTTTTTTCTCAGTTATGCAAATTGTGTGGTACACAGAAATTAGATAATGATTTTTCCAATAAGATGATTTGTGGATTTGTTATTCTGAATTGAAATCTAGTCCCTTGTACAATTTAAGTTTGGCATCGTTCTCAGAGTAATTGCTGTTTCATAAAATCAGTCTATCTGACGGCTTTGGCTCATGCAGATGCCAGGCGCAGATACAGGCCCCAGGGAGCAGAGGCAGATTCCAGGAAAACAAAAGGGCCTTCAAAACCCAGCATCGTTTTCTTTGTGGAATTATTGACATCATCAAGTACCAGTAGCCACTTGTTTCTTAGTTAAATTAATAAATGACTAATTGATCCAGTAAGTAAATGATTCCAGGAAAAACAAATACGCATATAATAAAAAGATCAACTAAGCAATCACATGACAAGCTGAGCAGGTTGGACATTATCAGTTCACATGCTGCATGATACTTATTCATTCAACAAGTAAGTGTTGAGACACTAATTGGTAAGGGATCTTTTAACTAAGAATGAGGATAGTCCATTAAGAAGAGTTATTTAAGGTAGGGAATCATAAAAAAATTAAAACTACAGAGGTATTTAAGGTAGGGAATCATAAAAATATTAAAACTACAGAGGTATTTAATGCAGGGAATCATAAAAAAATTAAAACTACAGAAATGCTGTATTCATTTTATTTTATTTAATTGTATCTATGTTCACTGACCTATAGGACCTTGGTCATTTATTTAAAAATGAGTCTGCCCAAGTGCCAAATGAACATTCTTGCTGCCAACCCTCCACCAGCCCCCTTTGCAATCTGTATGATTTGTTTTTTCTCTTTTTTCAAAGTAAAGAATCTAAGACACATGTGAAGCTTTTAAAGGAAGAATACCTAGATCTTTATTTTTTTCCCTTTGCCTTTTACAATGGTCTCATCTACAATTAAATCCATAGCATTTCTTAATGGTTTACCTTAAAGGAGTTTATGCAAAAAACAAATGTAAATTTAAGCATTTGTTACTGGGCTTTTAATTACCGTTGCATGTAAATGCAGTTTTCACACTAGATAGAAGGAAATTTTTTTTTTTTTTTTTTTTACTTTTTAAAAAAATAATATTATCTTTAATTGGTTGATACTTCATCTACATGTATCAGTCATCTTTTGTAGATGATTAAAGTTTATTGATAAAAAAACAAAGACTTACAAAAATAGATTATAGTCAGGTATATGCCTGGTCCTCTTTCTGTAGAAAGACTAATAATGCTAAAGTATTTATATTAAAATAAAGTAAAGTAGTAGGTGATTTCAACCTAATTGAGAAAATTTTGTTGTTTTATCTGGACATAAAGCCACAATTTCTTTCTCAAAGGGTTATATTTGCTTTCTTGCAATTTTTAAAATACTTTATTTTTTTATTTTATTTTATTTATTTATTTATTTATTTATTTATTGTGGAGAAGGGGCGGGGAAAGAAGGCGGGGGAAGAGGTGTGTGACAGGGTCGGGCCAGTGGCATGGTACCACATTGGCTGTATCTAGGTAGAGGCAGTTTCAGGCCGGGCC
>CAUYPK010005112.1:0-19900 GCA_963574355.1 Loris lydekkerianus | reverse complement strand
GCAGCTACCAGAGTCCCTGGTCAGATGGATGAGCTAATGTGGAGGCTGGGAGGACACAGGAGGGGGGACGCAGGGTTGCGTGGCTCCCGCAGTTCCTGGTCAGGGAATGTGGAGCCCCGGTGGGTGTGGGTCACTAGTCGGGGGTCACTGCACACCTCTTATGGAGGTCTGGGCGGTGCCTACCCCAGGAGTTTGAGGTTGCTATGAGCTGTGACGTCAGGGCACTCTACTCAAGGCAATAGCCCAAGGCTCCAGTGTTCCAAAACCGTCTCACTCTGCCCCTTAGGATTAGGGGTGTGAGGCAGTTCAGTCCCCACCTTTAAGCTGCTCAGTCACTAGGTTACTTTGTCCCGCCAGATCCTTGCTCTGGGACCCTGAGGGCAAAGCTTGCCAGAGCAGTTTTTCCACACAATGGCTTTCACTTAGCCCAGCTCAGTGGCTCATTTTGGGGCACCAGACAATGCCCAAAGTTCTCCACACTTTTGCTCAAGCTCTCCCCAAGGCAACGCAACTGAGTGCCACGTCCAAGAACACCATAAAAGTTCAGAGGTAAGGCCTTTCCAGTTTGCAGTCTCAGTGCTGCTTGTACTCACGGCTGCCGGCGTGATTAGGTTGATCGAAAACACGCAGCAACTTGCCAGTTTTCCACTGTTTTTGTCTTCCTCCTGGGGTCCAGAAGTCCCTTGCTGGCTCCCTGTATCCTCAAAGGAATGATCATAGGCAGATCTCACCGGTCAGAGATGTCTGGAGTCTTGTCTCCCCAGACTCGCGGAGCCCAGTTACAGGGAAGCTGTTACTCAGCTGCCATCTTTAATCCTCCCTACTCATCGAAAATCAGATTCTTGTTTTCAAATTATCCCCAATGATTCCCTCCACTGCTTACATCTCTAGGGAATCACTTAGATGTGAGTTCACATGGGGAGGGGAACAGCCACTATGGAGAAACTGGCTTGAAATAGCATTAAAATCAGGAGGAAAAAAGCCAAAAATCAGACATGGAGTAAGCCAAGAGAGAACACATCATTGTCTGCGGATAAAGCTCAACACAAATGGCCCCAGACTTACAGATGCTCCTGTGATTCTAAGATGTTTAACTTTCCTTTGGTAGAAAAATGCCAGTGAAATGTATTCCTATTTAAACTTTTGTGTCTATGGAGCATGTTTCAATATAGGTGCTATTTTAATTTCTTTGAAGTACCTGTAGGGTGCCTTTTTCTACTAATGCAAATGAGGAAGAATCTCTCATATCACTGCTACAAAATTACCTGTACATGTAACAGATTAGAAAAATACACTTTAAAAGTGCTGTTTAGGAGATCTCTCTCTAAAGGAACTAGAAATGTATTGTTTGATCATGTGGCTATATATTAGCAGTCAGCTGGGTGTCATTTTAACTAACTGGAAACTGTTCTCCAAGGTCACTTGTAAGTTCACATTCCTAATGGTAGGTGAGCCTATGCATGAAGGGCCAGTCCTGCACAGTGTCACCTTTTTAGCAAGATAATATAATAGAAGCTAGGATGACAAGAGTCTGTAGCATTGTGTATGCAAGAGGTTTCTTCCTTTCACTATGTAAGTTATAAAACCATGTTCATTTGTTTATTCCTGAAACATGGAGTGTCTATTCTGAATATCCTGGAGTTAAGAAGGTGAAGACGCCATTGTTGTTCTCAGTCAAGTGGAAGGAGATACTGAAAAGTCATCAACGTGTTACCAAATCTGTCAACGCTATAGGTCACTCATGCCTCTCATTTAGCTAAGCCTGTTCTTATGTAGTCTCCAGATTAAAGTCTTTTAAAATAAATATTACACGCAACATGAGAAATAAGGAAAGTCCCCTACATTCTTCAGTGAAGATAAAGAATCAAGAGAACTGGAATGTTTCCTGTGTTGCCAGTAAAACAGGTTTGAGCTACACGTGTATACAATAGCATTTCCTGACAGGTGTTCACAGGACAGGCTTTTCTCTAGAGCACCAAAGGGCCAACATTTATCTTTAGATGGTGGGAGTCAGTCTGTAGTGGGAGGACTGCTGTATTTTTATGCCAGGATTTAAATGTTAGAAGTGGAAAGATCTAATCATCAGAAAAATTAATGTCTTGGATGTAGGTTAACTGTAAGTTGTTCTCTTTCTTTGTTGAGTTAAAAGAATGTCTTCTTGGGAACAGGGGATGACTGAAATGGATTGGCCTTCTATCTCACAACCATCTTGAGGGTAACTGGTTGTGTTATAACTTTAGATAATCACGTTAAATTAAGCTCTGAGGTATGACAGGCTGCAAATTGTTAAGAGCAAGTCTAACACCATGCTAAGTGTGAATGAAAGCCTGAGAGTTGCCAATTTGATGAGGTGTGAAGATACCTTTTCTGAAATTGGACTGAAGAGATAAAAAAGAAAGCTGTACCATCTGAATAACATATTTGCATTATAAAACTTAAAATAATCTGTTGTGTACCTATAGACTTTTTGTTTTGATCATCTGTGTCAAATCTATTAAATTCTGGTTCCCTAAATTCTAAATACAGGGTCTATTTCTTCACTCCAGTTAATGTATTCGTTGATTATTCAAAGCTTTTCCCAAAGAGGCACACAGCAGACGGTCTGGGACCCTGGCCATAGGCTGTTGGGGTTTTATGAGTTCTCTGCCTCTTCTTACTGTTAATGATATAGAGGTTGGGTGTTTTCTCTAGGACATCTGGGAATCTTTTTGCCATAACCCTTATAGATTGTTATTTATCTGGTTTTCTGGGGGGTACTGATGGCAGTGTAGCAGTTTTTGCACCTGGGGTTCCTTGCAGGGGTGTCCAACCTTTTTTCTTCTCTGTTGCACATTGGATGAAGAAGAGTTGTCCTGCGACACATATAAATACACAAACACTAACAAAAGCTGATGAGCAAAAAAAGGTCCATGTATACTTTTCATGATATCTGCCACCACAGATAAGCAAAAAAGTTCTCATGTAATTTGCATGTGGCCCACAGGCTGGAGGTTGGACACCCCTGCAAGGAGGGAGGCTTCTCTAGTCAGGTCTGAGACAGACCAACCCCAAACTTCCCAATCTCTCTGAATATCCACTTTTATCTACACAAAAACAGTTATAAGGCTGAAAATAAGATGGTTAAATCACAATAGTGATTTATCTCCTCATTTTTGTTACTTAAAAGCCAGTTTGCCACTCTGTGTATGCCCTTGGGTATGTCAAACCAGATTTAAAGCTTGGGCCTTCCTCTTAATTCCCTTTACCCAGTTCCCAGCATGCATTTTACTGATTACAGTCGAGGCTTGCGGTTCCTAACCAGCCACACCCCTACTCTTGGTTTCTTTTATGTGTTCTTTAGAAATTTTTTAAATAGCCATGCTGTCAAGTGATTTCCAACCTAATGGGTAGGAATCAACAGATATGGGAAAACATGGATGTATATTCATTGCTTGTTCTTTGCTCTCTTACATAATTTAAAATGTGTTCCACTCAGTTACCTGAGTATTGGTTGGTGATTTCTGAGCCCACTGGAACAGACGTTCATAGACATTTCCATCATAACAGCCAATTGCCGAATTTAAACAATGATCAGTGAAGTCAAAAGCATCAGTTAACAAGATGGCATCCTTCCTGAGAGGAAACAAGAGTTTGTGGGTCTTTTTTTTTAAATTTTTGATTTGATAAGAATTAACTTAATTAGGTATTGCATCATCATTCGCTTTCTGAACAATTCAGTTTCATTTTCTTCTAGTATTTGTTTTTTAATCAGTTGTATACATGCAGTATAAAGAGTTAGAGTTCCTTAAGGCTTGTTATTTAAAAAGAAGCATATCTCTGTCACTCACTTCCATTTCCTTCTCCCCAGGAGCAGTCAGTTT
Organism: Loris lydekkerianus; assembly: GCA_963574355.1. NCBI lineage: Eukaryota > Metazoa > Chordata > Mammalia > Primates > Lorisidae > Loris > Loris lydekkerianus. Next base: position 16,040 of record CAUYPK010005112.1, on the reverse strand, counting down.
TAATCTTTTAGCTGATATTTTGCTATTTGCCTAAATGTCTAAATATCTTGTTTATATTGCAGCTTCTTGATAATTTAGTTTTAGCTATTATCTGTTGACTGTTCATTACAAAAGTTAAGGATTTATTTTTAGCAACCCTCTCTCTCTCTCTTTTTTTTGTGGGGATGGGGGTCTCACTATGTTTCCCAGGATGGTCTAGAACTCCTGGTCTCAAGTGAGCCTTTTGCTGCAGCCTCCCAAAGTGCTGGGATTATAGGCGTGAGCCACCGAGTCCAGCTTCCTTCTCTTTATCCCCCCTCCTACCCCAATGCTTCCTGCCTTAGGCCTTCCTGCTTCCAAGGATAAAATTTTGGCCACGCCAATCAATATTCAGTGTTTACTGTTTGTCATCAAAGTGTTTGAGGTAACTGGGATACTGTACCCGATTTCATCTCTCCTGATGACCCTTCACATCATTATGAACCCTACCCCCTTTTTAAGGTCCCTCTGCCCCCTGTGGTCCTTCCTTATCCAACTAAAATTTCATGTTCTATTATAGTCACTGCCTCAAAAATATATTCAACAGATTTGTTTTGTCATACTAGTTTAGCAAAATCCATCCCTCCTTATCTCCAACTTTCCACTGACTTCATGCCACCACCTTTGTCACTAGATGTCACTGGAAAAAACAATCCTGACTGGTGTGATAAGGATTCAAGTGGGCCCTGATCTGTGCTTGCTCCAGTTCATTTACTCTTCCCCTCTCTTTCATGTCTTCTCTTTAGTCCTCAAATCAATACTACCTACCTCCCCATCTCTCTTACCTGGACGACTTGGTACTCTATTCACTGGTAAAGTGAAAGCTGTCAGAGAGTTTCCATAAGTTCCCTCTCTTGCAGGGTCTTAGTCAGTTGTCCAGACTCCCAGCTCAGGCCAGTCAGTCCCTCTTTGTCTACTAGATGCCCTTGCCTCTTGCCTACTAGGGAACAACATTTCAGAAATTCTCCTGTCTTTCTACTACAACATCACAATTCCCCTTTCTATAGGATCATTTCCATCAGCATATCAACATGCTGTCATTTCCTCCACCTTAAATACATGCTTTCGACTCTATTTCCTCATCTGTCATCATGGCTCCCCTTATGACAGAACTTCTTGAAAATGTTATACCCATTTACCCTTACTATGTCCAGTTTTCACATTCTTTCCTGAGTGGATCCATCCAGAGTTTCACTCCCCCTATTCCACTGAAATAGCTCGTGTCCAGGTCTTGTTTCCTTGGGAAGGTGTCAGGACTCAGTCCTCAGACCTCTTCTCTTCACGCACCCCTCTGTGTGGTAGCACCCTTCCAATGGCTTTAAATATCAGCCATATGCCAAATTGATCCCTCCAGTGTCACCTGCTTACCAAATCTGTACCTGGCTTTCTAACTGGCCCTTCAAATGTAATATGTCTAAACCAAACTCCTCATTGGCTAGACTAGACCTTTTCATGTCTATCCTGTCCAAACCTGGCCTTCCTGTAGTCTTCCCCATTTATGGTAAATGGCATTTCTGTCATCTTGGCCAAAAGCTTTGATTCCTTTCTTCTTTCTTACCCCACATCTAATCCGTCAGTAAATCCTGTTCTACCTTCTCTCGGCTTTTCACATTTAATATGGCATGTGGAATGATCCATTAAAAATATCCATTGGATTCTTTTGGGTTGTGTCTATCCTATGCTCAAAACCGTCCCATTCTCACACAAAATAAAAGCCAAAGTCTTCAGTCCTTGCGGTGATCTGCCCTACCTCTTTTGCCGCTCGCCATACTCCCTGAACTCTCTGCATTCTGCTCTCATTCTCTACCTCACTCAAGCCATTCCTCTTCTGTGGCCTCTTTTCTTTCTTTAGATAGGTGAGCTGAGCTCATGTTGCTTCCAACCTCTGTACAGTCACATGCCACGTAACATTTTGGTCAATTACAGACTGTGATTGTTATGATGGTCCCATAAGATTATAATGGACATAAAAAGTGCCTATTGCCTAGCAGTTTCTGTTCCAGTTGCGTCCAGTATTCAGTAGAGTCACAGGCTGTGCACGTTTGCAGCCTAGGAGCAATGGCAATAGCATACAGGCTAGGTGTGTAGTAGGCTGAACCATCCACTTTGGGGTACATATACCCTTTGACATTTGTACAAAGATGGAATCACCTCACAGTGCCTTTCTCAGACCATATCCCCGTTGTTAAGTGAAACGTGACTGCACTCTCTCTGCCTAGAATGCTCTCTTCCCACATGGCTTCTCTCTACCTTCCTCTGGGTTTTTCCTTAAATGTCACCCTCCCAAGGAGGCCTTCCCTGACCCATATGAAACCGCAGTCTCTCCACCCCCAGCATTGGTTTTCCTCCTTTCTGCTATCCTTTTCTTCATAGTACCTGTTACCATTTCTCATGGCATGTGTTAGACTGATTATGTGTGTTTCTGTCTCTGCTCTTATTGTCTGTAGGCATTTGTGGCCCTGTTCAGTCTGAAACCCGTATCCTTCATTTGCCCTCAATATTTTCTTGAATTATTATTAATGATTCGCTCCCTTCTGTTTGCTCTGTCTTCTCTTTCTAGACCTGTTGTTGAGATGATGGACAGCTAGGATTGGTCCTCTTTAAAAAAATATTTTCTTGGCTCAGCTCAGTGACTAGGGCCCCAGCTACGTACACCGAGACTGGTGGGTTCAAGCCCAGCCCGGGTCTGCTAAACAATGACGGCTGCGACCAAAAAAATAGCTGGGTGTTGTGGTAGACACCTGTAGTCCCAGCTATTTGGGAGGCTGAGGAAGAGGATTGCTTAAGCCCAAGAGTTTGAGGTTGCTGTGAGCTGTGACACCATAGCACTCTACTGAGGACAACATAAGTGAGACTACGTCTCAAAACATTTTTTTTCTTTTTTTCTTTTTTTTTTGTCCTTTTGCTTCCTTTCTGTGAGACTGCTGAAACTTTCTCTTCATTTATCATTTCTAATATCATTTTTAAAATTTTTTGGTTTTTGTGAGCCAGAGTCTCACTTGTTAACCCTTGGTAGAGTGCTATGGCATCATAGCTCACAGAAACCTCTTGCCTCGGCCTCCCATATTTCTAGTATTACAGGCATGAGCCATCACACCCAGCTGCAAATACTACTTTTTTTTTTTTTTTTTTTAGAGACAGAGTCTCATTTTGTCACCCTCAGTAGAGTGCTGTGATGTCACAGCTCACAGCAACCTCCAGCTCTTGGGCTTAGGCGATTCTCTTGCCTCAGACTCCTGAGCAGCTGGGACTACAGGTGCCTGCCACAATGCCTGGTAGTTTGGCCAGGGCCGGGTTTGAACCCGCTATCCTTGGTATATGGGGCCAGCCCCCTACTCCCTGTTTACCCTCTGCCAGGGCAGGCTTAAGGAAAGTCTTAAAATCACTCGCAGAGGAGGAGGGGAACAGAGGATTCAGCTCCTTCTAAAATAGACTTTCAACCCATGGTTCAGTCTCACTGTCAGAGGTGACTGGACGGTGCTGCTAATTCCCGCAGCTCTCTGGTGTGACTAGTCTGCTAAGCATCTGTTTGCATCTGTTCTCCAGCTTCCATGTCTCCTTCCCTGTTCCTTTCTCTTTGCGAGCTCTTCCCTTTTAAAACATTTCAGTCCTTCGGTTGATGTTTTCATAGGTTTTCAGGAAGGAACAAAAGTAAATGTGTATGTTTAATCTGCTGTCTTTACCTGGAAGTTCCTCAAGTGAGATTTTATAGCTGCTTAACTAAAAATGTGTGGGTCAGTTAATTAACATTACCCAGAGAGCTAGTTCTAGGTGTTACTTAGAACAGTGTGTTATCATTCATTTGTCAGCTCAGAAATCTGAGGGAAGTAATGTCTAGGCAAGACAGGGAACTATGATACAGATGGTTAAAAGCATAGAATCTGTTACATACCAAATTACCCTGCAATAGTAAGGTTACTTAGGAACCATAATGTAAGTAAACCAATTTGTGGGTCTGATGCAAGTGTTAGCTGGTAGCTTGCATCAGCGCTGTCTGTCTTGTCTTGAATTGTAAGTCTCTGGAGCCCAAGGCAAGCACTTAGAAATGCTGTTTGCAAATTAAAAAAAAAAGTGCTTATGGAATATTAAGGTGATCTTTTATATTTTTTCATCACTGCCAGCCAGGACTAGCACATTATTTTCTTCATGTGCCTTTAAATGCCGAGGGTTTTAGAAAGACCAAGATGCACTTGGGCTAGAACTATGGAGTATTTCATTACGCTCTTAATGGTCACTGGATTCCCTGAATTAGGGAAAGCTTAACACCTGGGGCGTAATTTTATGACATGTATTTTTGACAGATTTTGATAGTTTAATTGAACAAATATTTACTGACTATCATCTATCTGTTAGGTGCTTATGTGTAGTCATAAATGGTATGTAACAATACATACCATATTATTAGAAATAAAGAATTTGGTCTAGTTTTTTTTTTTGAAACCTCTATCTTAAAGATCTTGTTTTTACAAATTTTCAGATCTTTTTCCTGTTTTTTCTTTTAGACTTGCCAATAATGAGAGCCACTGGACCCTCCCCTCCATACAATAGGCTGCCCTGTGAGGTTGTGTTCTTAAGTTACTCCATCATGTTAGGAATGAAAAATACGGTAAATAATTTCTATTGTTTTACTTGCTATTTTTCCCAGTTCTCTAGTGATGGTGGGCTTTGGTTTTGATATGTTTTATTTAAAGAAATCATTTAGATTATAGAATAACTCGATGAAAACATTGCATTAATACTTCCTAATCCTAAGTGGCACCGTGTTAAATAAAACTGCATTTAAAAACTGTTTGGTTTTTTTGTTTTGCAAGTCAAAACATACATTACTGAGTTTAAAAAAAACTTCATCTTGAAGCTGAAGGAAAATTAAAGTAAGTTTATTAAACTTGTTAAGAATTTGATTAAGCACATTTGATAAAGACAGGGATATGTTTGAAACAAACAATACCTCAACATTAACATACAGGTCAAGAGCACTTGCTTAGGGGTCAGACAGGCCTGAATCTTGCCTGGCTTCTCCTCTAATTATGTGACATTGGGAAAGTTAACCCCCCTAAGCCTGAATTTCCTCCCTAGTAAAACGGGGAGATTAATACCATCCATGTCAAAGGCTATAACGATTAAATGAGATGATGTGTGTAAAAGTTTTTGGTGCAGTGCCAGGCACATAAGGGCTCCTTAAATGTTAGCTATGGTTAGGACTCTTACTATGAGCACATATTATTCACATGTAGCTTCATGTTATTCATATTCATTAGATATTGATCCTATTTCCTGGACAATGTTAAAGAGTTCAATTGAAGTAGCTAATTTTTTTTTTTTTTTGAGATAGAGCCTCAAGCTGTTATCCTAGATAGAGTGCTGTGGCATCACAGCTCACAGCAACCTCCAACTCTTGGGCTCAAGCAAGTCTCCTGCCTCTGCCTTCCAAGTAGCTGGGACTACAAGCGCCCGCCACAACGCCCGGCTATTTTTTTTTTTTTTTTGTTGCAGCCATCATTGTTGTTTGGCAGGCCCAGGCTAGATTCAAACCTGCCAGCTCAGGTGTATGTGGCTGGTGCCTTAGCTGCTTGAGCCACAGGCGCTGAGCCAGCTAATTTATTTTTAAGCATTTTTATTTCTAATTTCTTTTCTTTACTTTTTTTTCTTTCCTTAATTCCATAATGCTTTATGTTGGTGTGATAATGCTAGGGTAATGCCCTCTAGGGCTATTGCTGCTTTTGTCACAAGCTCTATTGTAAGAATTTGGAGTTTGAAGTGAGCTGTGAACAGAGTCTAGGGTTATTCTTTGAAGGCTAATGTGGTCTAAGTCTCAGCTACTCACCGGATCAGGGGGAGCAGGTCCAGGTAGGCCTTTCTTGCCATGTCCACTTGGGCCCCAGACATGAAGCCATCATGGAGAAAGTCGCCTGAGTTAGTCAAGATGCCGTGTAAGGCATGGAGGTCACAGAGGCGCTTGAGCACCTGATGAATTGCAGGTTCATTTTCTAGTTTCTGCAGAGTTTCTCTAAAACTCTTCACAGAGATATAGTAGCAGTGTGCCTACAAAGATACACAGACACATTAGCCACTGATTTCAGATTTCTGGCTCCAGAGTCATCCTGGAACCTTGGCAAGACTGCTTGGGTAAACTTGAGGCAGCCACGTGTTTCCCAGCAGGCTGACAAGTAGTCGCCTTTTCTTCTAGCTCATTCTGGGTCCGACTGAGCCTTTTTTTATGGTGTGTTTTGTGTATGTGTGTGTATGTTGAGGGCTGGTAGGCTTTGAAACTTGGTTTCTTCATTTTGCTTGGGGCAGCTTCACATAGGGTTGAAAATAGAAAGCAGATTGGAGGCTGGCCTGGGGAAAGCAGAGGGCAGTACCACTTTTCTGAAGAAAATAACTACTATCTGCCCATGTTCAAGGTAGTGGTAAGCGTGTGTGTTTGGGCACGGATGTGTGTGTGCACCATGGGTGAAAAAGTAAGGATTTAAGATGTATATGGAAATTCATCCTACATATGCATATACATATCTGTCCGTAATATTTTGGAAGTTGGTAAGTGACTACTGCCATCAACCTGTGAGAGTCCCTCTACCAGATGGCCTCTTTCTCTGAGACCCCCTCTTCCCATAGCCTAGCAGCTAAGGGTAATGCCTGGCCAAGCAGGAGGCCTTTAGAACCCTGCTTCCCTAAGCCTGAAGTCCTTTTTGATTAGTTGATGCCCCTGTTCTATTGGTTTTAAATATTTTGACTATTCCTGCTCCCCAAGACAAGAGCACATAATTATTTTCTTGTGTAGGATATCTGAGTTCCAGGATAGTAAGAGATGAAGAGACAGGGTAGTGTTTCTTAAATTTTTATGTGCACACAAATCACCTGGAGATCTTGTCAAAATGTGGGTCCCAGAGTGAGGCCTGAGACCATGCATTTCTAATGACCTCTCCGCCTTGTGATGCCCGTGCTACTGATAGTGACTATAAGTAGAAAGACTTAGAGTATCTTGGGGGTTCAAAGGAGTTCATCCAGAAGGACAAGGGATGGGGAAATGTCATTTTAGGCAGGGGGAACTTTTTGTGCAAAGAGCTGTACTTGCAGGAAGGCACCAGCAATTTGATGAGGCTGAACTGCTGGAGTATGGTGTGGTAACAATGGAGAAACTGTGGGAGTTAGGGCAGACTTATGCCTGGGACCTAGGTCAATGAGGGGCTGTGAATGACCTGGTTGGGGTTTCATTCTATGGAGCCAAGGAGTCTTCATCATGGCAGTGATCTGATAAGGTTTCTCACTTGGAAAGAACCTGTGCTTCCCAGGGGCCTCACACAAGAGCTGATGACTCCACAGGGCCATGTAGGCCTGGTGCACTCACAGCTGTGTGGGGCTGGCAGCATTAGGATGTGGATCATGAGCCAATGTGCTGAGCCACCTCTGCCGGCTCCAGCAGCCTTGGATGCCAGACTGCGTCCAGCCTGGCAGAACGGAAGACTCAAATTTCTTTTATCTAAGATTATTTTCTCTGTCTTAATCTGAGGACTCAAGGCTCTTGGTTGAGGAGTAGAGTGATGGAAAACTACCAGAGGGCCTGGGCCTCTGCCTTGGAAAGCAGGATGAAGACTAGAGAGAGAAGGTGGCCTATGTGCTCTGGGAAAGTCTGAGCCAAACCTTGGCATCACCCTCTGAGCACAATGAACTTTAGTTACTTTATAACTAAAGTGTTGGCTTAAATCTTGGCTCCCATCTAATTTGGAAGTGAGGGTGGGATGTATAACACTTATGTGCTAGGTGCCTAAGTTTTACGAGTTATTACAGTTATTAGCTATTTTACGAGTTATTACAGTTATTAGCTCTATTTTGCAAATGAAGAGGCAGAGCCACTGAGAGATTAAGTTTCTTGCCCAAGGTCACATGACTTGGTAAATAGTGGCACTGTTTTCCTAACTGCTACCCTGTGTTGCCAAGGGCAAGGGAGTCTGAGGCTGGGCTACAGTGAGTACTAGCTTTTACCCCAGTGGGCCTTGGGATGGACGTCTCTGCTGGGCAGAGCCTGAGATTATAGGACCAGAGCCCATCAGAGCCAAAAGGGCTTTTCCATGCCCCTTTGTTATATGGACAGGGAAGATAAGACCCAGGGAGGGAAGGGGCTGTTGGAGGTCCCACAGAGCTGAGACCAGAATTCCAGAACTTAGCCTACGGTTCCTCCTTGTCTTTCCCTCTATCCATGCTGGGCCCCTTCCCCAAGCTGCAGTCATTCTCTACCTGAACATTCACAGTGCCCAGTGGGACCCAGTTGGATGCTTAAGTTCTCTGTAGAGTAGAACACATTCTGTCTACCAAAACACAGGAAGTGACATAGTGACCCCAGAGGCTCAGCTTGGGCACGACCACCCCAAGACTGGCTTTTCTCCCCCAGGCTGACTGAGCTTTCTCCCCTAGTCTCCCAAGCTTGTGGCTCACCTCAGTCACACATCATACCCTCTGTGGTGTGTGGGAAAGGACAGCATCTCAACTCAGTTATTTCCAATTTCTGGGACTTAACTCTTTCCATACCCTTAAAATGGAGATGATGCTAGTCTCCCTCACAAGGTTATATGTGGTGAATAAAGCAGGCTTGGCGAGCAGCTTCTGGTACCTCTGAAGGCAGAGGAGACAGATGAATAGGCAACTGTGGTTCTTTTTTTTTGTAATTTGGTGGAAACCTTGGCTAATCTGTCAACAAAACATTTAGCACAGCAGGTGGTGTCCCTGTGGTGGACTGGGCAGAACCCAGCACTGGCGGGTGTGGTAGTGGTGGGGATCAGCTGGTGGTCATCATGCCTAGACTGCACAGCCCAGCCCATGCCCGAGGGCCTCTGCACGCCTTCAAGATTCTCCTGTTCAAAGACTGACATTTTCTGGGTTTATGGCCTGAAGATTAGAGTGATCATTTTAGTTTTCTAGTTGTTGGCAGGGCCAGAGTCCCAGCGGCCTAAGCTAGCACTCAGGAATCATTCTTACCCTTTCCTACACCAGCGCTCTCTGAAGCCTCACCCTTCCACCTACCCAGTTCTCTTCATGCCCTTCTCCAGGTTCATGGTCAGGACTATCCTCAGTCCTGGTCCAGACTGCTGCTGCTCCCTCCCAACTGGCCTCTAACCTCTGGTCCTTTCCTCCCCCTATATTCTGCACAATAATAGTATGAAACTCTGCTCACTTCGCACTCCCATTACTAACTCAGTAGTCTTCCCAATGCAATGAAAACAAAACCCAAACTTCTTACAATGGTGGAGGAGGTCTCAAGCCTTGCCCACGTCTTCCCCCCTCTCCTCCCTTCCCTCCTTCCTCTCCTGTGTCAGTCTTCCTCCTTTTGCACATGCTGTTCCCTTTGCCTGGACACCTTCTTCTCCAAAGTTGCCGTCCTTCAGCTCCTCCTTTACGTCTTAGCCTATTTGCCACTTCTTTTGTTAAGCCTTTCTGACTCCCAAAGGTGGGCAGAGATGCAGCTGCTCTGGCATGCCACAGCAGTCTGTATTTCCTTGTCACAGTGCTTCCTTGACTTTGACTGTATACGGGCAGTGGCTTCACTGTTGAGCACCCAGCCCCGTGCCTGAGTGTTCAAATATTTGCCAACTGATGGCAAATTATGCACAAACACAAAACAGAGTGGAAATTGAATCAGACATCCAAGAACTGCCTGTGGGGCTAAGGGGAGACTTGACCTGCTTTTCTGTCTGGGAGGAAATATTTGAACAACCTGAAGCAAATCCAGTAACACTGCCTCATTGCCTTTCCCCCTAAGAGCTGCCAGCAAGATTGCTTTGGAGTTAAGTCCTTTAATTAAAATAACCCTGGACTAAAGCCTTGGAAGTGAAATGAGGGCAGTCACCGCTGCGCAGGCTGGGGAATGATGGCAGAGCTTGGATTCTCCCAGCAGGGTGGCCTGCCTAGGGAACAAAAACAGGTCCCTTTCAGCTTCAGCTGATGGGCAGCTCACCTTAGCAGCCTGGAGGTGTATGACAGTGCTTTGGTTCCAGGCCTCATGCTGGTCCACCCCAGATTGCATCAGGGTCTGCAAATGATGTACTGAATCCTTTGTGAGCCTGGAGACCAAAGAAAAGAGATTCAGTTTCCTGACTGCATGGAAGATGTAACTGATGGGCTGCCTGGGGTATCTCAGAAGTAGAAATAATTCCTATTTATTGACCCCTTAAGTGTCATAAAGCAAGATGCTTGATACTCATTATCTTTTTAACCCTTTTAAGCACAGGTATTCCCAATTTGCAATGGGGAAAATGAAGTCCAAGAGAGGGTAACTAACTTGTCCAGGGTCAGGATTTGGACTGTTCTCAGTCACCATGTTGTAAAGCCTCAAGGCCATAATGCAGATTCTATCCAGATGCCACTGTTTCTGGCCATTCTTGTGTGACCTGAGCAAGGAGAATAGTTTTTCTTCAAAGGCTACTAAGGCCTGTGGGTCATCTGCCTACTGCACGTCCTACCCCAGGGACCTAAAATAAAAAACAACGCTGTCCTCCAAACCACTACATTAGTCATTTGCCACTTTATTAACCTTTAGTCCTCTTTTATTTTCTATTCCCTGCCCATCCTCCCGTGACCCTTGGAATTTGTATGTAACACAAACTGTTTATGAGGCAATATTTATTTTCCTTCACCAGGGAATAGATAAGCAGATGTCACATTGAGTTCCAAGCCAAGTGAAATGTTAATAACATTTTAGTTACCCTGCATTAGTTACTCAGCATTTTAGTTACCCTGAGGAGCCTTATTTTTTCCTTCTCAGCTCACCCAACTAATCTAACTGGTTTATTGATAGATCCCTGGTGCCTACAACCGAGCCTGGCATGTTGTAGACACTTGATAAATATTTTTAGAGTAAATAAATAAATGCCTGCAATTGCTTTTGATCTTAAAATAACTATTAACACCTCTGGGATCACAAGTTGGGATATAAGACCTCATGTTACATACTGAAATATTTTTGTTATTCCAGTTTGGTTTTGGTGTTTTGATCTGGGTCAGGGTTCAGAAGGCTTCTTTCTTAGAGAGTTAAATCTCTCTGTCCTTTCCTGGGTGCTGTCTGTCCCTGGCCTGACCTCTGTGCCTTCATTCCTATCCCCCAGCACATTTGGTCATTCCTGACATACAGCAGGTATCTCACAGTATTTGTTGACTGCAGAACAGATGAACCCTTGGCTTTTTTGTGTTCCCTGTAGTCTAAAAGATCCTGGAAATAAACTCTTGGTGTAACCATATTTTTGAAAATTATTTTTAATCTTATTCTTTTTTGTTGAACAGGCCCAGGTCGGGTTTGAACCTGCCACTCCTGGTGCACAAGGCTGGTGCTCTAACCACCGGGCCACAGGCGGTTGCCCAGCCTAAAAATTAGTTTCAAATTATATGATGTTTTTTAAGCATATGGGAATTGCTTTATTAGCATTTGCATATTGATACATCTATAGTATTTACATGTGGGTACATATCTTGTGTTATAAATCATCATAGGGCTAAAGATTTTAAAATTCCTTTCACTGGCTAGAGAGGTAATAGCCTTCTACTGATATGATCAGGTTGGGGAAATAATGGTGGTCTATGGCTGATGGGACCTCCCTTTGTCCCCATTCCTGGTGGTAGGAGCAGGAAGGTTAGAGGTGAGGTGGTTTTTGAAGTGTATTCATGAATGTCCACCCAACAAATCCCACAGATCCTCACGTGGGAAGGAGCCTAACCCCAGGTGGGATGGCTGATTTCTCAGTGGTGGCTTACCTGGTTGCTACATGTGCCCAGGCTGTGGTGTAGAGCTCTGGGCAGAGGAAGTCAACTGGACTCTGGGCTGGGCACCTGGACAGGTCAGATGCAGTGAGATACATAACAGATGGAGGAAGAGACTTCGGTGATATGGATCCAGTGGACATCTGAGCCTGCAGATAGTTCTTCACCAGAAACCTGGGGTGGAGGTGGAGGCAGGTGAGAGGTGGAGGGCCCTAGGGGACAGCTCAGCACCACTCACTCCCAGAGACAGGCACATATATACTGGCTTCAGGCTTCACATGGGAGAGACAGCGTCACCCAGGCCTCAGCAAGCGTCTTCCTGATGGGCACCCCTCAGTCCAGAGCCCCCTGTGCTACCCAACGGCATGGGAGTTTCTGTGGAGCTGGGGTAGACATTCTTCGATCCCGAACGTAAACCCTTTTGAAACCTGAGCAAACAGAATATTTTCTCTCAGGATCTTCTGATATGGGGATTTATGATGACTTACACAGTGACTGTGTGGAAATTAAATTTTCTTTGCTGAAAAAGGGTAGATGAAAGACTGTTAACATGAGTAGGAGGATTATAGGGGACTCTCAGCTGCTGCCTTCTGATAACGCATCGATTGCAGGATCTGGGCTCAGACAAGCCCAGATTCCCAGACAGCTTCCACAGACCTGTGTGATATTGTAGAAGTGTCAGTTTCAGTTTCTCCTTCTCTAGATGGGGGCGATAATTCTTACCTTATGGGAAGGAGTTGTGAAAACTGAATGAGATAATATTTGTGAAGTCCTTGGCACAGTGCTGGGCACCAAGTGCATAATATATGCTATTGCATTCCTTTTGTAATTTGAGAAAAACCCAATACATGTTATATATTTTTTAGAATCCAGTAAATGTTATACATCATATTTGCCAGTGAACTCCTGTCTCCCTGTATAGAGACATATTTGCTGTGTTTAGTCATCTGAGAATAGGCTTTGTCAGCCTTGGGACACAGCAAACATAAAAGGGATGAATGAAAACCACTTGTGTGAAGGTGGCTGACTTGGGCTTCGCTTCCTGACTCTCCTGTTGGAGCCTTTGTGTGCAGGCTCTGTGCTAAACCTGGGGGATGCTGCAGTGAGCAAGGCAGGTGTGGCCCCTGCCTTCAAGGAACTCTTGGTCTAGTTAGGTAGCGGAGTTAAAAAGGTAAATCACAAAAAAAAAGATTACAGATGGTGAAAATGCTCCAAGGAAACAAGGCGGTATCATGTGGGAGGGAAGCAAGTGCAAAGGCCCTGTGGTGGGGAAGAAGCATGTGGCTGGCAGAGGGGAGCAGAGGCAGGAGGCTGTGACAGCAGGATGGCCAGGGAGAGGGGGCAGGTCATAAGAACCTTGTGGGCCACAATGTAGGATGGGGCATTTTCCTATAAGCAGTGGGAAGCCACTAAAGAATTTTAAGCAAGAGAAAGATATGACCTCTAGGCTTTGAAAAGATCCCTCTGGCTGCCTGGGAAGAAGTGGGGCAGGGTAGTAACAGGAGACCAGAGGAGCCTGAGGCTGCTGTCCAGGTGAGAGAGGATGGTGGCCTGGCTGGGAGCTGCGGTGGGTCTGAGAAGAAGGTGGAAGAGAAATTTTTACTGTGGCAATTGGATAGTTTCCAAATGCTGTTTCCCAAAGCCTGCTCCCCTGTGGGCATCAGCCAGAAGCTTCCACCCAAGTAGAAATGTGGCATGTCCTGAGGGGGTGGGCAGAGGCCTTGGCCAGTCTGGACCTTACCTGGCCACCTGCAGGTACAGCACTGTGTTCTCACCCTCGTAGGTGCAGGAGGCTGTCACTTTGGTGACTAGTGATGGCAGGCCACTCAGCTTTGAGTATCCATGTCCACCACAGGCCCTGCGGCATATCTCGGCTCCCTGGGTACAGAAGTCTGCTATCATGGCCTTTGCACCTGTGCTCAGTGAGTGGAGCTGTGAAAACAGGAAGAGGGGCCAGGTGATGTAAGGGGGCCCTGCACTGTGGGTAACAACCTCACTTCCTGGTTGCCAAGAGTTTACTGCATGCTAAGTACAACTCTGAGAAGGAAGAAGTGTTTCTCAGCTCATACCTTTATGAAGGAGACTCAGAGAGTTGATACGACTCACCCAAAGTAACACAATTAGGTGATGTAGCTGTAGGAGCAATAACAACAAAGGAAAACCTGGCCAAGCCAGTGTCTCCAGGATTTTGGGAAGAGGTGCTACCTGGACTGGGCCCACCATACTCCAGGAGTTATGGATTTTGCTGGTAAGGAGAGATTTTGGAAAGCTAGCATGTGAGGATGGGTGTCCACTGTCAACGCACTTTTTGGGTTGTAGGAGGGTGCTGTGGTCTGAGTGTGTCTGCCCCAAATTCACATGTTGAAATCCTGACCCCCTCCAAGTGGTATAAGGAGGGAGTGGGGACCTGTGGGAGGTGATTAGGGCATGAGAGTGGAGTCCTCATGCATGGGGTTAGTGCACAGAAAGAGGCCTAAGACAGACTCTTCATCCCTTCTATTGTGTGAGGACACAGTGAAAAGGCACCATCCATGAACCAGAAAGACAGCCCCCACCAGCACTGAATCTGCTGGTGCTTGATCTTGGACTTCCCAGCCTCTAGAATTGTGAGAAATAAATTCCTATTCTTTATAAGCCACCAGTTTATGGTATTTTGTTATAGTAGCCCCAGCAGAGGACTGCCAGGCAGCAGGCCTGACTTGAGCTTTCAGGTCTTGGAAGCCTCTTTTGAACTTTTAAGTCCTTGAGAGGAAGGTTATGCCCTTTAATGCTCTGTGCCTCAGAAGCAAGAAGTTTTGTCTTCTGTAAAACAGGACATAAATAGCGCCTTCTAATGAAGCAATGCACAGTGGCAGGACAGACGAATCTGCAAGTATATGTAATTCCACAGTGCTTTATCTGAAACGGAATAATTTTTGAATTTTAGAAAGGTAAAATAGGCATTTAAGGTATACTATACATAATACTGCCCATGGGGTGGGGCAGCCTTAGTAATTAAACATATTAATAATTTTGCTACAAAATGTGTTCATACTGAGTGGGACAAGTCAGTTCAGGTCTGTGCCTCCGAATGAATTCTAAACAACATTCAGCTTTCAGGGCTTTTTATGTTTTAGCTGCACATTAGGGATCGTGGACCTGTGGTCTCTACAGATTATTTCTTCTGACATTTTTGTAGCTCTCTCTGTGGGCCAGGTGTGAGTAAATTTGTCTATGATGGTAAAGTTTACCCTAATGCTCTGGGATGTTGGGAGGTGGGAAGGGCCCACGGGAGCAGGGCTGTGGTGCTTCCCAGCCAGCACAACGACCACAGCCATGGCCCCAGCGCCTGTCCCTCAGCAGATAGCAGGTACCTCAGGCAGGAGGCTGAAGTCTTTGTCCAGAATGGCACTGTAGGAATGCTGGAAGAATTCCAAGATGCTGACTGCTAGGAAATGGAAGGCATAGCTCATGGCCAGCTGAGGAAAGAGTTTCTGCTGCTGTGTCTGGTAGTCCAGGACTTTTGCTTCTGGGCCACTGAGGGAAAAGGAAGATGAAGATGAGAAGATTGCTACTTGCCACGCCCATCTTCCCATTTCCCCAACACCATAAAAACCTTAAAGACAGACAGTTCTTTTTTTTTTTTTTCCTTTATTTTTTATTGTTGGGGATTCATTGAGGATATAATAAACCAGGTTACACTGATTGCATTTTTTAGGTAAAGTCCCTCTTACAGTCATGTCTTGCGCCCAAAAGGTATGGCACACACCAAAGCCCCACTCCCCTCCTTCCTTCCCTCTCTTTGCTCTTCCTTTCTGATTTCATTTCTTTCTTTCTTTTTTTTTTTTTAAGCAGGAACTCAACTTTATTGCGTCAAGGCAGCTGCTTATATAGAGTGTCGGGAAGGGGCGGGGAAAGAAGGCGGGGGATGAGGTGCGTGACAGGGTTGGGCCAATGGCATGGTACCATGTTGGCTGTATCTAGGTAGAGGCAGTTTCAGGCCGGGCCTTGCTGAGTCATTGCTACATGGAAGTAGCTCGATGGATCTACTTCTAGTCAGGCTCGGGAAGTTGCACTACGCCTCAGGCACATGGCAGGGCCCATCAATTCCCTCTTTTGTTTTTTGTATGGTGGAAAAACATAGCCCCTGTCTTAGGTTGCCTGCTCTTGCAGTTTCAGTCTTACCCGTCATGGGGATACAAACATCAATGGTTTGGTCCCTGTCTTAGGTTGACTGAATGCAGAATGATCTTACCCGTCTTTGGGTACTATGAATGTAATCCACCGTGCAGCCTCTC
>CAUYPK010005111.1:0-19103 GCA_963574355.1 Loris lydekkerianus | reverse complement strand
CCCTCCCCCCTTTCCCCCTTCCCCTATTCCTAGGTTGCAATTGGGTTGCAGCATTCATGTGAAAGCCCTAAATTAGTTTCATAGTAGGGGTGAGTACATTGGATACTTTTAGAATACACTTGTGGTGCATCTTACAATGGTATATGTGAAACTTAGTAAATGTGGAATGTAAATGTCTTAACACAATAACTGTGAAATTGCCAGGAAGACTATGTTAACCAGTGTGATGTAAATGTGTCAACCGGTCTGTGAAACTAGTGTATGATGCCCCATGATCCTATCAATGTACACAGCTATGACTTAATAAAAAAAAAAAAAATGAAATTAAAAAAAAAAATACAAGCCATGTACCCTCCTATTAACCTGAAATTTAAAAAAGAAGTTTCCAATGTAACACAATTTTTGAAATTCGTTTATTCTCCAACACTGGAAAATGAATAATTTATTTCATGACCATAATGACATTCAATTTTTCAAGAACATGACCCTTGTTTTGCCTTTCGGTAACTCAGGAATGGGACGAAATGACTCTGTTTTAGTCTACTCTTGCTTATCCTCAACATATATGCCTACGTCCCTAAACAGATATCTATGTGAATAAAAGACAGAGTTACTAACTTAAAATTTTCCATGGGAAATACTTGTGCTCATTTCCCCGACTTCCCCCTAAGCTCCCACTCCACGCTCCCTCAGTATGATATGAGATGGTTTCCCACAAATGGCATTCCCTGGGAGTTGAGTGCTGCGTGCTGAGTGAGCCCACCCCCCAGAAGAGCCTGTGGGTTCCAGCTCTAAATGCCGAGTCTCTCATCCACCAACATAGTGTGTAGGAGTCGCAGGAGAGAAGGTGGTGATACTGGCTTTTGCATACCCAAGGTAACGGCTGAATTTCTATGGGTCTTGACACGTGTTAACCACTTAAAACAGAAATTTCCTTTAAAGACAGAGGTGTTGCCTCCTTTAGCCTTCTCAAGTTCCCTCCCTGAGTCCCTTTTTCTCCATATAGGAACACTTACCGGCTAAGCACTTATCACAGTTATAGACGTACTTCAGCACACAATTAGCCTTTGAAAAATAGCTTTAAAAACCTTATAATACACTTGTCACTAAACGATGAACAAGGAAAAGGTTATTTTTACAACCGCTTAAAACAGTAGGAAAAGTGATACCGAAAATCAGAAATGAGTCTTTGCAATTGCCTACTTTAGAGAAGATTAATTTGGCAACGTCCAAATTGATTTAAAGTTTTAATTATGTTCTGCCAAAATGTGTTTGTTTATATTACATTACACGTTCCTATCCTTCCATGTATGCAGAGAGATAAATACGACTGGAACAGATTGTTGAAAACATGTGTTTTGTTTTGTTTTGTTTTGTTTTTGACACAGTCTCACTCTGTCTGTGGGTAGAGTGCTGTGGCGTCAAGGCTCACAGCAAACCCAAACTCTTGGGCTTAACATATCCTCTGGTCTTAACATGTCCTGAGCAGCTGGGACCACAGGTGTCTGCTGCAGCAACTGGCTAGGTTTTCTATTTTCGGTAGAGATGGGTCTGGTTCTTGTTCAGGCTGGTCTGGAACTTGAGTTCAGGTGATCCACCGGCTTGCACAGTGCTAGGAATATAGGCGTAAGCCTCTGCGCCAGGCCTGGTAAGTGTCATCTCAGGTATAGGGAAGGGGAATGGTGGAAGATGAAGGTGAGTGGCTTGGCTTTGAAAGTCTCATAAGGAAGAGCACATATGATCATTATTATCTCATGCCATGGGAAGCCTAGAGTGGGGGACGTCCTGATTGGGAAAGAGCACCCCTTTCTTTCCTTTGGAGAAAATCTCTCTGAAAAATTTGGACCAGGGCAGCACCTGTGGCTCAAAGGAGTAGGGCACCAGCCCCATATACCGGAAATGACAGGTTCAAACCCGGCCCCGGCCAAAAACTGGGAAAAAAAAAAAAAAAAAAAAAATCTTAAAGCAGGAGGAAATTCAGGGAAAAGGGAGAAACGCAAGCAGAGAGATGAGTTAAGAGGCTGTAATAAGAGCTCAGACGAAAGTGACTGTGTCTGATAAAGATGACAGCACAGTTCACCTTTATAATGTCCACTTAGGAGTTAAAACTGGCAGTCTGGCAGCCTTAGTACTGCAAGCGAACTTAACATATCAAAACAGGGTTCTTACATCATATTTCTGTGATGCCTAATTTACATCAAAAGCTTTTCCACAATGTAATATGGAAATAATCTCCCATGGCACCCCCCATTATAAAAAGCGACATTACAAGTCACAGCTATATTAGTGATTTTCATTGCTCAAATATTTTCTATTCAAAATATATTTCCTATTTAGGAAGTTGAAAATTATATCAATAATTTTTTTTTAGGATAGGAGTAGATAAGTAAGTTAAACTTGATGGCAAACATCATGTATTTACTTAAAAGCAGTCAATGATCTTTACATTAGATGGTAATGAATGGGCTGTCTAAAATATGTCCTTGGCAGGGCCTCCTGGATCGTGTGTGCAACCCGGTACATTGGGAGGTGATAGTTAGAGAATTGCCAGGAGTTTGAAACTAGCCTGGGCAACATAGCAAGACCCTTTGCAGGTTCAAATGGGAGGTCTAGCTTGAGTTCTTTGAGGGTTCACGGGGGGAAGAGGGGAGAGAGAGAAAGAACCCTCTCGGAGGGGGTTGGGGAAAGGAAGAGTAGAGAGAGGGAAGGAGGGAGGGAGATCTCGGTGTGTGACACACCGTCTGGGGGCAAGACACAATTGGAAGAATGATTTGACATAGCAAATGCAATCAGTGTAACCTGGTGGTTTCTTGTACCATCAATAAATCCCCAACAATGAAAAAAAAAAAAAAAAAAAAAACATAGCAAGACCCTGTCTCCACAGCTAATTTTTAGAATTAGCTGGGCCACAGTATGCGCCTGTGGTCCTAACTGCTTGAATGTCTGAGGCAGGAGGATTGCCCGAGCTTAGGTGCTCCAGGCTTCAGGGAGCTATGATCACACCACCACACTCCAGCCTTGGCAATAGAGTATGTCCCTGTCTTTTAAATATACCATTAATATGTATGAATAATGTATATATTATTATGTGTCCCATATACATAATATTTTATTCTTAAAATTATTGGTAGAATAGTCATTGCATTTTCATTATTTTAGTGTTTTTTCCCCTTGGTGTAAAGTATATTGTAACCGATACCAAATAAAATAAAATAAATTTTACACTTCACCATGGCTGACCAATCTCTATAGGTACTCATTTTAAACAGTCAAATATTTCCTCACAGTAAGAAAAAAAAATGCTTTTCTTGACCATTAACTTCTCAAAGCCTGCTGACTTTCTTGAAATCACTGCAGCGAGGCACAAGTGGTGTATGAAATGAACATTTCCTGCCCAGCCACTGCAGGCAGGAAACCTCCTGGCACAGCCTGGCAAGGCTCTGCTCAGTTATCTTGGTAATATTGAGGTCGTGAAGGAAAATAAACTGGGGACGAAGAAAAGGGCAGCTGAAAAACTTTGCTTTGAATGTCACTTACATCTGCCCCTTTTTTTGTCTGTGTCTAATTGGCGATGAAGATGAACTTGAAATAACGCCCTGCTTTCAAGTAAGCCCCAGTGAGACTTCCAATCTCATATACTGAATACAAACAGAAATTTGTGAATTGATTTCTCCTAACTGTTGTGCACCAGCCCCGGTGGTTGTGCTGGAACTAACAGCTCCACAGCACGAGAGGAATTCTCCCCTCACATGTCTCAATGTGCTCACGACAGCAGCTTTACAGAGCTGGCGCCCTTCCTGACATACCCTTATTGCTGTGTACGTTAAATGACATGCTGGTGAAATGTGGGTACAAAGTGTCTGGGTTTATTAGAGACGCAGCGACAGCTATAGATACAAAACGCAGAGCATAAACTCCCACATAAAAGTGTTTCTGTTTCCTCTTGGAGTACTCATTTTATTTTTCTTTCATCCATATAACTAGAACCCATTGATAAACAGCAAAAGAGATAGCATATTTCATTTTTTATACCTGCCTTTCCAAAAAAAACAAAACATAGACGCCATACATTCATTCTTATCTCTGCTTTTTTGTCTTTTGAATTGCATTTCCTCTGTTCTGAAAGCGTCTAGAGAGAGCTCATTTTGCTCTTTTAAGGTCAACGTAGGCACATGTGCAGGGGTGACATGTCCAAAGAGGGCATTACTCATTGAACAGAAATTCAGGAGAACTTCATTTGTGGCAGTCTGATTTTGTGCACCACCAGAAGCCAGGGCAGGTGGCATTAAGTGCAACGTTTTTATAATTCCTTTTCTCTTATTTATTTATTTATTTTTATTAAATCATAGCTGTGTACATTAATGAAGTCATGGGCTACCATGTGCTGGTTTTATAGACCGTTTGACATATTTTCATCACACTGGTTAACATAGCCTTCCTGGCACTTTCTTAGTTGTTGTGTTAAGACATTTATATTCTACACTTAGTAAGTTTCACACGTACCCTTGTAAGATGCACCGTAGGTGTAATCCCACCAATTACCCTCCCTTCACTCATCCTCTCCTCTCCTATTTCACCCCCTCCCTTTCCCATTTCCCCATATTCTTAGGTTATAACTGGGTTATAGCCTTCATGTGAAAGCTATAAATTAGCTTCATAGTAGGGCTGAGTACATTGGATACTTTTTCTTCCATTCTTGAGATACTTTGCTAAGAAGAATATATTCCAGATCCATCCATGGAAACATGAAAGAGGTAAAGGCAAATGGAAAGCTGAAAAAAACCAGGTGTTGCAATTTTACTCACAGATACAATAGGTTAGATTCCTTTTTTCTTTTTGCATTGAAAATAAATAGAAGGAAAAGATGAGCATTATTCTGTTTATTCCTGAGCTGTTTTTTACATTGTTTACTTTCAGTTTTGTGCATTTATTTTTGTTCTTTAGGCATAGACTCAAGGACTAGGATGCGAGGAATTAGAATTGACAAACTGATTTTATTAAAGGTGCTCACTGTGAGACTACACCCTGAAATGCGGAAGAAATTGCCTATTTAAATAGCAGTTACGTTCGTAAATAAGCTTATAAATGCCTATTTTGTGATTCTTTTCATATTATTAGCTCAAACAATATAAAAATAAATACGACTTCAATTTCTGATTTTCCGCTCACTGTGCAAGGATTCCTGCCTCAATTGCTGTTGGTGAGTTGTGCTATTTTTATTCCTATGATGATCAAATGTGAAAACAGCCTATATCCTGGAAAAGGTCCTACAAGTTATCTCAGCTTCCCAGGGTTACTCTAAAACAGTACCACAAACGAAGTAGATTAAGACAATCTAAACTAATTATCTCTCAGTTCTGGGGGTTCAGAGTCCAGAGTCAAGGTATCTGCAGCACTCTGCAATATGCACTGAAATCGTTCCTGCTCGAAACTTTTGGTGTTTTCTTGGTTGATCCTCACCTCGCCGTCCTGTAAGTGCACCCCTCTTATTCTCCCACCACGTGGCATCCCCCCGCCCCTCCAGGCGGCTCTTCGCACACAGTCATCCTCTTGTGAACACAGGCGTCATATTGGATCAGGCCCATCCGACTCCAGTGTGACCTGAATCTATCTCATTACAACTGCCGTGGCTCTATTTGCAAATAAGGTCACATCCTGAGGCTAAGGACTTCAGTTTTTTTGGAGGAACATAATTCAAATCATAACAAATAGTTTACTACTATAATTACTAAGTATATTTCTATTTAGTATATACATTCTAGAAATTCATGGATATAACAACACACACCCACACACTGACCCAGGACGGCCGTGAGGGTATGCACCATGCATATACTCAGAGTAAAGTGAAAGATTTTACATCAAAAACTTTTTTTTTGGCATTTTTTTATTTTTGTTTGTTTGTTTGTTTGGCAGGTGCCACCCCATCATAAACATTTTTTTTCTTTGCTACATGCCTGCTATCACTACAGCTATCTGAAGCGTCTGTACTAATCACACGTTGCTTTTAACAAGTAATGTTTGCTAGGAAGTTTAGATTTCGTAATGTATTCTGTGCCCATTTGTAAGCCTCATTTCTTTCCTATTATGACCCTGTAAAGAATTCTTAGGACTACTTTTTAATAAGTAGACTGAAGCTCAGAAAGATACTGAGGGATTTGCTTAACATGATAAAACATAAATGGTGACATGGAAACAGAACCCTTCACCTCACATATAATGATATTTTCATCAGAACTCTGCCCTCTCCTCTTTCCAGATACAGGCCTTGCCAGTCTTCATTTCCACTGATTTAACTTCCACTCTCACATTGTAGGTGATGTTTTGAAAGTTGTTTTTGACCTTACATCTGTATTTTTTTTTTTTTTATTGTTAAATCATAGCTGTGTACATTAGTGCAATCGAGGGGTACAATGTGCTGGTTTCATATATCACGGTAAAGGATCTTAAATATCTAAAAAGAAACACTTCCAAAAATGATTTAGCTGTCTTTCTCCTGCTTCGTTCTGTGTCTGTTAACAAGGTTACTAAAGCACCTGCCAATTCAGAAAAGAAACTTTACAATCCTCCTTGTGTTGTCTCCTCCGCCCATTCCCATATCAAAAGAATAACCAAGTTTTGAAATGTTTTTTCACAGATCTTCTCGTGATCTAGCGATTGTCTGTATTTGTCAAGTTCCCTGCAAACAGTTACCTGTTGGGGTGTCCAGACTTTCTTCTTCTCTGCTGCAAATTGGAGGAGTTGTCTTGGGCTACACATTAAATACACAAACATCAAGAAAACCTGGAGAGAAAAACAAAAAGGTCCCCACACACTTAGCAAAACAGTCCTCAAATAATCAGTGCCCAGCAGCTACATGGGTTGCAGACCGAACACCCAGAAAACAATTGAAAACCAGTTCAGCTGGTTTTACTCTTGGAAATATATTTTCCTCTCTCAGAAATATGCTGTGATTTAGTATCATCTCAGTTATCCGACTAAAACATGTAATAACCCTTTAGGTTTACCCACAAAATATGTAACTTGTGACCTACTGAACACAATTTCGAAATTCCTTTGTAGAAGTCAAAAGTGATTTCAAAATAAAAAAGGGTTTTAATAAAGCCAAAATAAAAATGACGCACGCTTTATAATTCATGTAGTTCCCTGCTTTTTTCATAACTCTTTATACTACTTTTCCCCTCTGTTTCCTTTGGTTATTTACGTAAACGCAGGCTCTGGCTGGTACAAGTATTTGCTATTTTCCAAATATATGCCATGATTTTAAAATAATCGCATGTTTGCGATTCCTAGGACCTTAATTTTTAAAATATATTCCTATTTTCTCAATAACTCCTTGAGGTAATTACTATTATTTTCTAATGTTGTAGATTTAGAAATTATCTTGTGGAGGGATTAAATAACTTTCCCATGGAAGCAGAGCAACAACACTTTAAGCTTTTCTATTTTGAGAGTTTGTAGGAGGCCTCCTGTCTAATCTCTTAACCACCATGCCGAGATGTACTACAAGCAACATGGTTTAAGCAACAATTTTTTTTTTTTTTTTTTTTTGCATTATAATTCTACTTATACCATGTTCTTCCATTCCCATAAGGCTTTCTCGTCTCTCTGGAAAACCTTTTAACATTCTTTAAAAGGTGTACAATTTACATCACCTTTTCTAGCTTAGTCTGTTCACAGAACTTGAAAACACAATTTCTTTCTTTTCTCTAGGTATGTATAAAACTGTTATAGTTTACACAACTAAATTTACTAGATGTTTTAGAACAGCAATGTTGCAAATAGAATATTCTGGTGCTACCGCACATCTAAATTTTTGTTTGAAAACAAGTACACAGCCAGCACAAATCACATCATGCTACAGCCTGTCCGCATACATGTCCCCTGCTCGTCACCTACTGAACACATTCTAGAGAGTAAAGGTTCTGCTTCGCTTTGTACACTCTGCTTACAACCTAGGAGAAGGTAGGATCTCCAAACTCTATGGCTGATTTGAACTGAATCGAGAACTCTACCCTTATTCGTCATGGTAGGTAAGACACTGTTCACGCCATATATTTTAGGGAGGGGTAAAATTTACATTCTCATCTATGAATTGTCATGAAAGAAAGATTTTAAGAGAGAGTGCTGGCATGTTGATAAGAAAATGGTATATATGTATATGCAAATATCTGAGGAAAAGTTAGCTTTTAAGAAGGAATATTCAGTCTATCCTGTTTCTTGAGATGTAGCATATTAATTATAATACTTTAATGTTATAATAATTCTTCAAACTTTTTCTTTTTTATTTTCTTTTTTGAGACAGAGCCTCAAGTTGTCACCCTCAGTAGAGTGCTGTGGCATCACAGCTCACAGCAAACTCCAACTCCTGGGCTTAAGCGCCTCTTGCCTCAGACTTCCAGGTAGCTGGGACTACAGGCGCCCGCCACAATGCCCGGCTATTTTTTGGTTGTAGTTGTCATTGCTGTTTGGCAGGACTGGCCTGGATTCAAACCCACCAGCTCTGGTGTGTGTGGCTGGTGCCTTAGCCGCTTGAGCTACAGAAGCAGAGCCCTTCATACTTTTTCATTCTAGGTTTTTTTATTTATTTTTTATTTTTTATTTTGGGACAGTGTCTCATTTTGTGACCCTGGATAGAATGCCGTAGCATCACAGCTCGTAGCAACCTCAAATTCTTGGGCTTAAGCAATTCTTTTGCCTCAGACTCCCAAGTAGCTGGAACTACAGGTGCCTGCCACAATGCCCAGCTATTGTTTTTTTTTTTTTTGTTTGTTTGTTTTTTTTTTGTTGTTGTTGTTGTTGTTGCAGTTGTCATTGCTGTTTTAGCTGGCCCGAGGTGTGTTCAAATTCAAACCCACAACCTCAGTGAATGTGGCCAGCGCCCTACCGACAGAGCTACAGGTGCCGCCCATCCCAGGTATTTTTTTAATAATAGAACTGCTGTAGAGCTTGGATTCACCTGCTCCCACAGGCCATAGTAGAAATGAATATGCCTATTCACACTCATCATTCACTACTCATTATGAAAGCACAGCATTACCATTCCCAGTATACCCATCAAAACTAAAATTACACAGTTGTTTTGGAATTTGGGGATTTTCTATCATCATTGAATTGAAAAGAAAATATTTTATTTTTCTGTGTGGAAACAGACTCTGCCGTGAACTCCAGCTAAAAGTGATGCACAGACTTCATCATTGGAAATAAAGATCAACATAGATTTTTAAATTTTAAGTCAGTGAAGAGGCTTCCAGTAAGGCTCTTTCTTAAAGACATGCAACTTCTCAAACTGTCAAATGTTGATATGTCCAACCCTTTGGTGATCTCGTTCAAATAATGGACAATTTATAATGACCATATCATTTCATCATTCAGTTTCTTATGCAAATTTATAGCGACATCTACTCCAGAAACTCCTAAGATACTTTAGGTGCTACCTCTAGCTGTAATACTTACAAGATAGTCACACATGCTGAAAGAGACTTTGGAAAGAGCCAGACCTGCTGACTGTCAGAATGTTCCCCCAAGAAGCTGTGATTTGGGCTTCGATATGCACATTCTCCAGTATTTTTGAGTTCTTCAGTTGCTTGTAGCCACTTAAGAGTTTTTAGACAATGGAATAAGCAAAGAAGTGGTGTGTATCAATTTTAGACCCAACTCATAAAAACCACCTTTGTGTTTCTTCGTGTTCTTTCTCACCTCTAGTGGAAACGGTGACCTTGAACACCCTGTGTGTATCAGACTGTATCTCTTACAGACAGCACGGAGAAGAAACTTCTGCCAAATGGATCCATCTCCGATTGGTACGTGTTCCTTCTGCCCTGAATACTCCTCATCACACAGCCAAAGGGCTGTCCTGTTTTCAGAACTTTGTTGTTTATTATATGGGTAAATACATCAGTCCTAAAAAGTTACTAAAAACCTCCAAGAACCTGACTTTGCCCGTACATCGGGAATTACTCACAATTGTATCAAATAGTGGACTAAGCAAGTCGAGTTGCTGTGTATTTACTGAGTCTTTGTTTTACTTTTTCATTCAATATGCTGATCGTCACCAGGCACATCTTTGGTGGGAGGGCACGGCTTTTAGTGTCCAAGAGTTGAGTCTTTGAATTCATGTTTTTCCCTCCTCCATTTAAATGTTCCTCACACCCACTATAAAGGTCTAGAAGGGTCCTCAAACTGTGGCCCACGGGCCACATAAGGCGGTGTGATTGTATTTGTTCTCTTTTTGTTTGTTTTTTTTTTTTTACTTCAAAATAAGATATGTGCAGTGTGCATAGGAACTTGTTCATAGTTTTGTTTTTTTTTTTTTTAAACTATAGTCTAGCCCTCCAAAGGTCTGAGGAACAGTGAACTGGCCCCTGTTTAAAAAGTTTGAGGATGCCTGGAAGACCTTCACGGGGTAATTACATGTCCACAAGCTGAAATGAAAGACCTTTCATAAACTCAGGCCAGGTCCACTGAACCTGATCATGCTCCTGGAGAGAGAATCGTCCTGGAGTCACAGCTTAGTGCTTGCTCTCCTTATCACACTCTGGTAGGCTGTCACGGAGGTAACGCCTTCTAAACTTTGACTTTTAAGTTTTCCAGGTGTTACTCTGAAGTCTCCTAACATATAAACCTGGTATTTGATCCAAGCAGTAATTGGCTTTCCCTTCACAAACAAATTATTGACTCTCTGTTAATAACATACTATCAGACATTGGTCCGGCAAGCATAGGTCTGTTACAAGACAACTCCTCTGCTCTGAAAGTCATTAGAACCACTCACCTGAGTGTCCTATAGGTTTTTTTTTTTCTTTTTTTACAATAATCTCCCTATAATTTACCCTACTTTACATACTACTATTAATAATAAACAATATATATTAATCATTTGAAGTGTTCCAGTTATATGCTAAGTATGTGCATGAACTTTATTCCTTATTATTCCTAACAACCCCCTAAGTTGTATACCATGATTATTGCAACTTTATCAAACAAGAAAGAAGACATTGGTAGGAAAATACTTCTAATTCTGATGGGGGGAGGCTACACAGAGCTGTGATCAGTGCTTACGCAGTAGGACCTTAGATGAATGTTGTGTCATTATTCCATCCCAGTCTTTCATTGAGTTGTTTAATCGCATCAGAATATTTGTTCACAGTATGAGCCAGAATCACACAGAGAAAAGGATCTCATACAAGAAAAATGGAAGAAAGACATGAAAAAGATTTCACAGAAGAGGTAATGCATGGACGATAAATATTTGAACATTTGCTCAAACGTTAGTGATTAGGGAAATATATATCATTGCCACCACTATTTGTCTTCTAGTATTTTGGAAAAGTAATCAATGTAACAATACCAAGTATTGAACAGATCATGATCTTCTGTTTCATTTTATTACTCAGCATAAAAACTTGCTTTTTTTTTTTCTTAATTCTTCTCATGAGGAACTTAAGATTTTTTTTACTTAATCTAGTGTACAAATAGGTAAAGAGATGAAATAAGTGTGGACAGCTTATTAAGGTCACATAGTATAGCTTCTGTTACCGGGGCAAAGGCAGAATGTCAAGATAAATAAACAGGCCAGGCACAGTGGCTCGCACCTGTAATCCTAGCACACTGCAAGGCTGAGGCAGGTGGATTGCCTGACATCACAGGTTTGAGAACAGCCTGAGTCAGAGCAAGACCTTGTCTTTAAAAATAGCCAGGCGTTGTGGCAGGAGCCTGTAGTCCCAGATACTCGGGAAGCTGAGGAAAGAGAATCGCTTGAGCCCAAGAGTCTGAGGTTGCTGTGAGCTGTGATGCCACAGCACTCTACTGAAGGTGACAAAATGAGACTCTTTATCAAAATAAATAAATAAATAAAAATAAATAACGAAGAACTTCAACCAGACAAAGACAAACAAGAGTTTGTTAGAAAAATATAAAACATTGATCTGATTCTGTAAAGAAAAGAAATGATCAAGAAAATAAGAAATGGAGAGAGATCGACATATATAGAGAAGCCAACTTAAAGTCATGGAATTAATATTGCCTGAGCAGCTTGTGCATTTTAACATGCCAGGAATAGTGCTGAGCTTTTGGTGCAATGACACACAAGCCCACGGTGAGAGGTCGCAGGTCACAGCATGCTCTCCCTACCCATCCCATGTATTCACAACCTGGTCTGCCTGCAAAGCCTTGTCTGTTCATTCGCATGGAATCAAAGTAGTTCCTACAAGCTTTGCA
This sequence comes from Loris lydekkerianus, assembly GCA_963574355.1. Lineage (NCBI taxonomy): Eukaryota > Metazoa > Chordata > Mammalia > Primates > Lorisidae > Loris > Loris lydekkerianus. Next base: position 6,885 of record CAUYPK010005111.1, on the reverse strand, counting down.
TCCGTTCTCCCTCCTGAGTCTATTATACCATAATTGGGCGACTCTCTCTGTATACAAATGCTTAAGAGTATGAATAAGACTCTTTAAATAAGTCTACCATTCATTAACTCCCTAGTCAAAGAGAAACAATGAATGTTATGACTTCAAATTTATTGTGAATATTGAATGCTACCATCCGTGAAAAGTTCTTTGAACATAATCTTGAACATAAGCATACAATACACATTAACTGTAATTTTTGTTATTTTTTTCATATAAATGAAAATACATGCCAATGTAGACATTGACATGTTTTGCATTTTTATTCCAATCTAATTTGCAAAATCACATATATAGAATTTTTAAATATGCTTCTCCAAATCCTTGGGTTTTATTTAGTGAGTGAGTCAGTAGGTTTTCCTCAACTTTAGTACAAGGAATCTCAAAAATGCATTCTAATATTTCCAACTTAAAAAATGTAAGTTTTGGCCATTTAAATACACAGTGTAACTAATTTAAGATACTGTCTTCTGTTTTATAAAAGTTTGTTTTTTTTCCTATGTTTGTTTTGATATGGAAACAAAATAAAGGCAATGTAAAAGCTCACATAGAAGGACCATGTGAGCCCAGGATTTCGAGGTTGCCGTGAGCAATGATCACACTACCCTGCCCCATCCTGAACGTCAGAGAAAGACTGACTCCAAAAAATAGAAAAAAAGATGTGTTAACCTTGTTAACATAACATTCTTCTCTCTTTTTAAAAATTTTATAAATATCTTCTAAGAAATCATAATATTGTTTTAAGATACAAAATTTCCTTGGAGGGTGTAAACATGAACTGCATCATAAAATATAAATCTAACCGTTGGACCCTTTGTATAGTGAAATCGTCAAGTGTTTAGGTGCTTAAAAGATAGTCGGATGTGCCAGGTAACTTTTTGCTCTTTGAGCTTTACGTATTCTCTGGGCCAATACTTAGTATTAATAATTTAAAATTGTCACTCTGCCTGAATTGTCTTCAGGTTGATATGTGCACAGCATGACAACGGCCATAGTACAATATGTTACGTTCTTTCTGGGCATAAAAACAAAAAGCTCAAAAGTGAAGCTCAAAAAACAGAGAAACAAAACCATGAACCTGTATAGTGCCCTTCGATCTTGCTGGACCAGTGACGTTCTGTATAATTGATGCAGATTTGTGGAACTCTTTAAAAGCACCCTACGGGGATACTTTAATTCCCTGAATATCTATGGTCTATGCATGTTTAATATGTATATAAGTAATATATAAACACACCAGTGTATATCAGTTACTCTATTTTTTAAATTAATTTTTATTAAATCATAACTTTATATGTTGATGCATTTATGGGGTTCAGGCTACTGCTTTGATATACAAGGTGAAATGTTTACATTGAACTAGGTAACACATCCTTCACAATTATACTCATTTCTTAACAGTTTTGAAATGTACCACATTGCATCTATTTTTATAAGAAAATGTTTTTGCTTGTTTTTCCCTATTTTTTTGGGGGGGAGGGCTGCTCAAAATTCATAATTTTCATTTGTTTCCACAGAGCAAAGTTACACTTGACACACTGGAGTATTTGCTATCATTCTTATATGTATTCTGTCAGCATATAATTTAAGTTTTCTGTACACAGGCTCATGTGAATGAATTCTTAAAAATCATGCAGAACTCACTTGTTAGCTATCAATTAATGTGAAAGCTTCATCCATGGTGTTCTTGAATCCATTTAGCCCCAAAGAGAAATTGTGAACTGAAATTCTTCCAACAAATCATTCTGTACACACAGGGTGCATGCAAACGCATCACTGCCGTGTCTACAGAAAATATTTGAATCTTATATTTTCAAAGTGATCCAAATCAAGATGAATCTTAGAAAAATCACGCTAAGCCTCAAGTAGACATTGCTGATTTGATGTGGCCATAAAATGTTTTCTTGTCAAATTTTTCTCTTTTTATTGATGTCCTATTATCAAGGACATATATGCATATATGGACATATATGTTCACATATATGGAGAAGCCCATAATATCTCAACGGCATATAAATAATCTTAGAAGGTTAAAATGTAGCTTTAGACACTTTCCTGAACTTATAAACAAGAATTGAGTACTAAATAAAAATAAAAATCTGCCTTCAAACATAGTATAGGATGTAGCAACTTAAAAAGAAGATTGCCAGGCTGAGGCAAGAAAATCCCCTATGCCCAGGAGTTGGGGTTGCTGTGAGCTGTGATGTCACAGCTCTCAACAGAGGGTGATAGAGTGAGACTCTGTCTCTACAAAAAAAAAAAAAAAAAAAAAAAAAGATTGCCGTACATCAAGATTCCTATGATCAAAGTGGGACTATTCACAACACTGGGGTAAAAATCATGGTAGGAAAAATTAATAAAAATAATGACCTAGAATAAATATTTTCATTAAAAGAACTATACAAGTCAGTTGTGAAAAAACTTAAATTGCATAAGAGCATAACAGTGATCAAAAAAAGTGTAACAAAGCAAAATGACTTCATTTTATCATACGGTTATCGTAAAAACAAGGTTTAATATAAAAGATTGCGCTCAGTGTTGGTTAGAAGGTATTCATATGAACAATCTCATGCTCTTATTTTTCTTTTTGAAAAATTGTGAAAATTTACCAAGGAATCCAACAGACATAGATTTTGGGGGGACAGTTACAATCCACAGTCACATGACGTGTATATGTAAATAGCTTAAAGATGCTGTATGCATTAAAATATGTCTGTAAAGTGATAAACAACAAAATGTTAAATGTGTTTATGGCTGAGTGTTGCCATTACAAGAGATTCATAGATTTTTTTCCCTACACTATTCTATTTCAAATTTTTGTGCATTATTTTAAAAAACACACTCATATTTCTGTTGCTGCCTGTGACAATGTATTTGGTATCATATATATGATGTCATTGTGATCTGTTGGAAAATCAAATAAATATATAAAAATAAATCCTGTTTTCAGATACTGGATAAGAGGCAGCACATAAAAGAAATCCCGGAAAAAGGACACTGAGGGTAGTCCAGCAACCACCTCAGCCTTCAGACTAAAGCTGATTTCATATCCGTGTCTCAGGGAATCCAACCTAAGCAAATAGTAGAGTTCTTGCTTTGAGTTTGAGGAAACAGAAGCAGTCAAAGCTTCCAAAATACAGAAGACAAAGATGTACGTAAGTAATTTTCAAAATTTCACCTCGAGTCCATTAAAAATTCTGGCTGAATGTCTTTAGTTTCTAGATAGAGGTTGACACGGCCTGCAGGTGTGATTTGTGAGGAGCCAGATTAGGGAAAGCTCTTTGAGTATACAAGATTTTAGTAGAAATCACAGGTTGTGCATAGTTAAACTATGCATAGGTAGGACCGTACCCATAGGGCCATCTTTTTAAAAGTAGAAAAACAAGACTTGAAATGATGAAGCTGACCACCAATACCTTAATTAGCAGCCCAAACAATACCCAACTCTTATTAAAGAAATACAGCCAAGGTGCCGCCTGTGGCGCAAAGGAGTAGGGCACCGGCCTCATATCTCATATGCTGGAGGTGGCTGGTTCAAATCCAGTCCCAGGCAAAAAACTACAAAAAAAAAAAAAAAAAATACAGCCACGTGTACACACACTCTCTGTAATATCACAAAGGGAGGCGTTCAAGCCAAATCATTCAACTTGTGAGTGAACCAAGAAATGTGAACCGTATCAAGGAGAAAGAAACCAGATGGGAAATAGAAAAAAGATAAAATTAATAGACATTGTTATAGGATTAAGATAAATAGGTGCAAATATGTAAAGGAAAAGCCTAAACAGTAATAAAATCTACGAAGCAAACACCACAATTGGAACTTCTAAAAATAAAAAAATAATAATATCTAAAATAAATATTCTCCGAAGGGTGTTGGTAATAGTTACCAACAAAACATTAATAAACCGAGGAAATAGCAATCTAAGTGATATAACTAAAAGGATAGAAGTTAAAAGGTCTAAAAAATGAGCAAAGATTCAAAATATTTAAGAAGTAAACTACACCATTAATGGAGATCTCAGAAAAAGAAATAGTTGTAGAAAACTATATATTAGATGAAATGACTGAGTTAAAAAATATGTGAATTATAAATTCATGGATCCATGAAATTATGCAAATTTCAAATGGGATAAACACAAGGAAAGCCTCATTATACTCCGTGAAAAGTATAATCAAAGAAAAGCCTTCCAAGTACTAATAGTAAAGAATTTAACATGTACAAGCAAACAGATGTTAACAGTAGAGTTCTTTGGAGAAAACACGAAAGACAAAAGACAGTGAAATGACACATTTATTTTTACTTTTTTTTTTTTTTTTTTTGCTAGGTCTGGGTTTGAACCCACCACCTCCGGTATACGGGCCGGCACCCTAATCCTTTGAGCCACAAGTGCCTCCCGAAATGACACATTTTTACAGAACTAAAAAGAAATAATAACATCTCTATCTTCATAAAATACAGTTCACACCAACTGCAGGCAAAACAAGAGCTAACGGGATTTATTGATAAATATTTTATCATATTTTTTTTTTCTTGGCCAGGACTGGGTTTGAACCCACCACCTCTGGCATATGGGGCTGGTGCCCTACTCCTTTGAGCCACAGGCACCACCCTATAGTTTATCATATTTTATAAGGGAATATACATCAATGACTAATAAGTACATTTAAAAGATGCTCAAAATGGACATTTAAAATGCATTCAACATTATAAGCGTAATACAGTTAAATATCATAAATTTAATACATCTTACATCAGTGAAAATGCAAATAAAACAAAATTAAATACCACTGCACACACACTAGTGCAGGACTGAAAATAAAATGACTAATAGCTGAGTGTTAGGAACAGGGTGGAGCAATTTGAACTGGTGGTGTGTCCAATGTTATAACCACTTCGGGAAATCGATAGTGTCTGTAAACTAAAACACACAATTAATACATGAGCAAGAAATGCCACTTCTCATTATGAACCCCAGGGAAGTAAAACCACATATCCACAAAAACACTTTTATATAAATATTCATACAAATATTTATGTGAATATTCAAATATTCAAATTTGCATACAATATTTGAATATTTTATATAAATATTCAAAAGTGTTCAAAAACACTTTTACTAAATATTCAAATATTTGACTGCTTCTCTTTCCAAACTGCGAAAAGTAAATTCGACCAAAAGTGAAAGAAAAACAAATGGTGTATATTGAGACAAAGAGCAAATCATCCGCAAAGAAAGTGAGTGTGTTCCTGACACACGGATGCAATAGAAGGGAAGTACCTGAGAATCATTTTAGTGCAAATAACTGCACTCAAAGAGTGTTCCCTACATGGTCCCATGTATATGAAGGTCTAGAGCTGGTAAAACATGGTAAAAAAAATAACCCACCTTGATAATGGTTTCCTGGAAATGGGGTGAAGGAGGTGGCGCCCACCAATTGCAAGTAAAACTCAGAAGTGGAAGAAATTTTCTAATTCTTGAACAAAGTGTTGAAAATATGTATGTCAAAAGCCAGTATATCATATACATTTAAAATCTGTGTATGTATATATGTAAATTGTACTTCGTCAAAGTTAATGTTTTCAAAGTCTTCATGTCTCTTAATACTCTACATCTAGGAATCAATCATAAGAAGACAATCTAAGATATGATATAGCTTTACATTGTGATATTTGATTTGTTACCTAGCATAACTTTAAATATACTGTATATATTAAATATTCTACAATGGTAGAATGGTTTATTTGTTGAGGGAAAAGGGTGAAATAATAGGATGGCATTAAAGGGTGAAATAATAGGATGGCAAATTTGGAATTGTTAAAATTATATATATTAATAATGTTTAATGACATTAGATATCTTTTTAAATGATTGACAAGGGAAAGATAAACTATAATTTCAACAATGTAATAAATTAATACCCATGAAATATATTATGAAAAAAGCATACAAACCTCTAATGGTTCAAATTGATCTTTTACTGTGGATTTTTTCTTTTTTATTTTTTTTAGAGACAGAGTCTCATTTTGTCACCCTCAGTAGAGTGCTGAGGCGTCACAGCTCACAGCAACCTCCAGCTCTTGGGCATAGGTAATTCTCCTGTCTCAGCCTCCCAATAGCTGGGAGTACAGGCACCCACCACAACTCCCTGCTACTTTTTTATTGCAGCTTGGCCAGGGCCAGGTTTGAACCTGCCACCCTTGTGTATGGGACCAGCGCCCTGCCCACTGAGCCACAGGCGTCGCCCTACTGTGGATTTTTATAGTTTGTTATTATTATTATTTGTTCTTACTACATCCAAATTCTCCAACTAAGAAAAAATATTGAAAAGTGACATAAATGACTTGTCTAAGGCTTTCAATGCTGTTATTCCATCAGCAAAATCAAGATGGTAAGCAAATATGAAATAAATATTTAATTGTTTGGAATATTTTTATTCTTTTTTTTTCTTTTTTTTTAAATTAAATCATAGCTATGTACATTGGTATGATCATGGGGTATCATACACTAGTTTCACAGACCGGTTGACACATTTATATCACACTGGTTAACATAGCCTTCCTGGCAATTTCACAGTTCTTGGACAAGTGGGGTCTCACTATGTTGTTCAGTCTGGTCATAAAACCCCTATCTTCTTGTAATCATTCTGGCTTGTTAACTTAAATTTGTGGGATTATAGTTTTTAGCTATGGTGCTCATCTATGTATATGTTTTGGTAAATATTTTTCTCTATTTCCCTCATAGATAACAGTCTAAAATTTAAAACAAAAACAAAAACAAAAAACACTCTATTCTAATATAATTCACACACTCCACAATTCACCCATTTGAAGTATAGGGTTCAGGA